>WEKY01003526.1:81898-215388 GCA_013390045.1 Picathartes gymnocephalus | reverse complement strand
CTTCAAACCAGGACAAACCTGTAGGAAACTGGATTATGTCACTGCTCAGAGTGACTTGTTTTGTTTTCTGGATAACACAACTCTCAAAAATGTTTCCTCTGAAGGGTGGTTTGTTTCCCAACATGTACACAACTCTTGATACCAAAGGGGAATTTGTGTGAGTGCCATCATCTTTGTTCTTTGCAGCGTTATAATTAATCACAAAGACCTGATATAGCTGGCAGATGTGTGGAATGAATGGGACACCATTTCAGCTCACTGGTAATTTGAGTTGCTTTTACTTCACCTGTTCGAGTGCCCTTTTGTCGTACAGTTTAATTCTGATTTTAAAGATAGTTCCTATCTATGTAATGCCTTGATTTCAGCAAAATTACCCCTGTGTTATACCAGGCTCAGTATTTAGATGTTTCACTTTAAACTCATCTCAGTAGAAACTATGTATAAATCCCACTGAGTGTGTGGACTCTTGCCTTGGATCAGTGGTTGTCGCCTACACACAAAGTAGGCATAAACTTTCTGAGTAGGGAGCATTCTGTGTTCACCGTAGGTAGATGCAAATAACAGGTTAGGCAGGCAGAAGTCAGAATCAGATCTGATACCTTTAATAAATACATGATTGCTATTTTACAGGAGGCATCACACAGCGCTATACTAAGAACAGGAAATGTGCATTGAGTGTCCAACACCTTAGATCAGCTATTTGTTGGAATTCAGCCACCAAATTACATGCTGCTGTCCTGGATAAGGGTACAGTGGGTATTTCCAGAAGTGCCTCAGGATCATTAGACTCACTGCGATATGTGCATAACAGAGTTAAGTGCATGACCAGCTTGGAGGTCTTGGTAGGCAGGTACTTGAGAAGTCACAGCTCACTAGGACTCTGCTGCTTCTTGAAAATTGCAAAGAGGTTGAACTTGCAAGCTTAACGAAAGGATGTTTCAGTTGTTTCTCTCACTGCAAAATCTACATATGAATACTTTGTACTTCTTTTAGGAAGCTATTTCTTGCCTGCAAAGGGAGAAGTGAGCTGAATTTTTGCATGTGCCATTGTCAAGTAAGACAGCAGGGCTTAGAGAAGGGCCAGTTACTCCATGTGCACAGCATGGTGCAGTACAGCAGTCGGAGTCCTGTGCCCAGTGTGCCCCAGGGGTCTCCCAATTTGCTATACCTTGCTTTGCAACAGGAGTGTTTTGGTCCAGGTGCAGGCCTGCACTGGCATAGCCATACTGCCTGCTGGGGGATGTAGTGTCACCTTCCTGAGAGTGTGTGAGGGAGGGAGAGGAGGACCAAGGCAGCCCTTCGAGCCCTTAGGCTATTGCTGTACACTGTGGGTCACACCACTTGTCTGAGAGACAACAAAAGTAATACATACAGCACTTAAATGCCTTAAACATGGTTCATGTTGAGTGCTCTGATGTGCATCCCAGCAGCATGAGATTTGCCAGGTAGCCTGCAATTGTATAAAATTTTGATTTTTGTAGAAACCAGATAGAAATGGATAATTACTCACAGAAGGTGGTCATAATTGCCTTCACAAACAAGTAAGGGCAGAAACACCTGCCTTTAGCCCACTTTAACAGGACAAAGCAAAGAGTACTTGGCAGGAGGAATTTCCCATAAAGAAGAGGTGTTTGGTATTTGACAGGGTAATTGAATGTTTAGAGGAACAGACTGACATGAAAATACACTTTCTTTTGTGTGGCTCAGGAAGACCAATCTTTGACAACAGCCTAAGACGCAGGGTGGAAGACTGTCAGGAGCCAGACAATGAATGTGGTGTAGACAAAGTTCTCAGTTGGATTTTGGGTGCCACAACTTCGCCAGAGGCTGAGACGTCCACATAGAGTTGCCTGGCGAAGATGTCCAGGGGTCAGGACACCTGGCTTTTAAAATCTTTTTAAATACTTATGTCCCTCTGCATAATGTTCTCTCCCAGCCTGCTTCCATTATGTCCCATCCAATAGTCTTTGTTTTGAGTGGTTTCATGCTGCTGAGCAATGAGGTGTTCTGTGTCCTTTCCTTCACATGATCTCCAAAGGGCCTTGCAATCCATTCTGCAGCCACCCTTGCTGTTAGTAGAGCACAGGGTGAAAGAAGCATGTGGGACAGGAGAAGGGGACTTTGTCTGGCAGGAAAGACATGGAGCTGGCAGAGGTGACCTCCCTCAGGCCTCCAAGGGAGTGGTGGAGCTGGCTTCTTTGGAACACTTCTGTTCCCTTCAGGCAAGAAACAAAGTTTTGAAATGGGGGACATTTAAATCATGGTCTTGCCTCCCTCCCTGCTCCCCTCCTCTCTTGGTGCCCCTTCATGTCATATCCTGTGGATTAAGGATACAGCATTTAGATAAAATGTCCCAAATTTGTCTCTTTGCAGCAGGTCTTTCAAATGTTCCATCTCCTCACAGCTCAGCCAGTTCAGAGTATTTGCATAAAGGATCCACTGGCTGTGGAGAGAGGTTATTTCTTCCCATCCTGTTTTTGTTTTGAATTTTGCATGGACAGGGACTGTGTTGTCAAGCCATTAATTGTCACAAAGTTAATGGCTTGGATCTACAGGCCACAGGCTTAAATTCCTTGGAATGAGATTTACTGCAGACTATCACATGAGAATACTGTGACAATCTAGTTGAGGTTTAAGAAAAGCAATCCTATTAGCTTGAGTTGCCGATAGGGATCAAAGCTCTCTTTCCTCTTACACAAATGCCTTGGAAGCAAACTGATCACTGTCCAGATCTATCAGACCATGAAACTAGATTAGCAAACTGGTGCCTCTGTGGCCAAATGACAGAGCAGCTGAGGCTGCTGTACATAGAGGAAGAGAGAGAAGTGGGGAGATTATGCAAATATATGGCAAATAACTCACTTTATAGGATATCATTAAATAAAAGTAAAGGTACAACAGCACTACCAGCTGAATACAAACTCACTTTCACTGTAGCAAAGAACACATTCAATGTCATGGCCAGGAGAGTCACCTCAGGAATGAACAACAAAAAATTTGTCTTCATAGCTACAAGCTTGTTTATAGTGTCGGGAGACCTTTTTGTGGCGCACAAGGAGAAGATTGTAGACCCCTTTCTGCCAGGTATGTGCCATACACGCTTTGAAACAGCTGGCCTTTTATTAGAGTTTAGGAAATAAACTGAGCTGGAGAGAGGAGAAATAATGGTGATTGATGGTTATATGGTTGGTACTAGCCACATCACTAATATGACTCTAGTGGTCTGAATTATTGTTAGGGCTATGTAAACAGGGCTTTCTGGTGCTGTGCAAGCAAAACAAACTTTTGCCGTGCTCGACTGCCTGGGGTGCCAAGGCTGCGCCGGTCGAAGGTAGCCTCCCTGGGGATTCTCGCTGAACCCCAGAGCCCTATCGCAGCCACAGCGAGCAGAGCCGATAGCAGCGTAACGAGCAGGTGGCAATTGCGTAGAGAAGCCAAGCAGGGAGGACTCAGTAGCTCTGTACACCAGACCAAGGTTTATTTGGCTGATGGGGAGAAACTAACTGAGTCAGGCCACCAGGAGTTTCACGGAGAAGGATCGAACCTCCTATGCTCAGCTCCAAGTGACCTCCAGAGCAATGGTAACAGGGGGTTTCATACTCCCAGGGTCCCAGGGGTGGGCACGTGAACATAACCAATCGGGAAAGCCCAAGGGTGTGGTCCAGGGGTGAGGGACAGGTTACACAGCAAACGGGAGAACAGGGAACGGGGGATACACCCGTGAAGGCCAATGTATAACAAAATAACGAGGACCTTTCCAGAACTTGGGGCAGGGGTGAAAGGAGAGTGACAGGAGAGAGAGGGAACCTCTCGCTCTACCAGGGGAGGGGACAGATAATTGACAGGGAGAGTATACAGGGTATAAACAGGGGTACATAGAAAGAACCAAAGTACAATTAACTAATAAAAGCCGGTGCAACAAGAAACTATGGGTTCTTTGCCAACAAATATTCTTGTTTAGTCCCACACACCTTGAGGGATGCTTCAAGCTGATGGGTGGCTGTGGCTTATGTAGGAAAAATGATGACTTGTATTCCCTTGGAGTGGGACAGGTATCTGGCATTCAGCTCTCCTACCCCGGACTTAAAATTGATTTACAAAAAAATCCCAAGACAGAATTTATTCCTATGGCAAATTACGTGTATCATAAGGAGCCAAAGCCCTGTGCCTCCTCTCAGAGGAAAACTGTGGGGAAAATTGTCCTGATGGCCCCCCCACCTATTGGGATTGCAGTAGGTCATAGGTTTGGCAAAGACCTAACAGGCTTCAGTAGTCAGCTAGCATCTCATGGTCCCTCTGTGTATCAGGCTAGGTCTAGAAGTGTGGATTAGTTAGTAAAGTAATGCCAATTTTTGGCTAACTGTCCAAGTTGACAGGTAGTATTTGGGTATCTCTGTATAATTAGCCAAGTGATATTCATTTCATTTATTGGGTAGATGCTCTGAGGTTAAAATCAACCCTCAACAGGTTGTATGGACAAGTAGGATAGTCCTGGTAAATACCAGCAGAGTACTCTCAAGAGGTCTATACTTCACTCTGCAAGGCAGAAGTTTGTCCTGTGCTCCTTATTATTCCTCCTTGCAAACTTACCATAGAGTACTGATTTTGATAAAAACTTTAGCTCTTCCTATTCTTTCAAATGCACTGTCTTTGCATTGAAACATAGAGAAGGTGCTTTAAAATGGGTGAAAATTCTTCAAGTTTTAGTCCCTTGAATCAGCCAAGCAGTATGATTGACACTTCTCCCTGGCAAGACAGTTTACTTACTTGATAATTCACCAGAGCTGGAATTTCCTTCTCTCATGGGTCTTGCCCACAGTTCAACCTTGCAGCCACAGCATGGGCTGTTAGCAAAGGGAACTTTGCTCCTCATTTTGCTTCTGCTTTTTGATGTTTCTTACTCTGAGACAAGAATATGAACTCTTTGGTACACGCAGAACTGGAGGAGGTACTCTGAGGAAGCGATACATAAAAGCTGGCAGCCAAGACAACCATATGCAGAATTAATAGTCAATACCTTATTGATTATGCCTTATATGACAAGTCCCCAAGTAGTATTACTAAGATTTTCCAGTACAGTAGTTGTTAGACTGTTTTTCTTTCCCCTTTTAGTTTTGATTTGCTTCTGATCTAATTGTGACTGGAAGTAAGACTTATTCACAGTTCTGGCAGCAATTCCTGCCCACAAATTTTGGGAAGTTCACACTGTAATCTCAGTATGGATTTGCCATTGATGATCTTCCCTTGAAATTAATCTGAACGGGAACCCAAAATTTGAATGCCACATTACTGCATTAAATGCAGATTTTGATTTTAATGCTAATTCAAATCTGTATTTCAGGACTGGACAAGAAAAAAATCAGTAGTAGTAAATAGTATCTGAAAAAAGCAGGAACGATAACAACATCAATAACAGTATTAAAGCCAACCATATACACATATTAGAGCTCCTATGTTTATAAAGAATGCATTTATGAGTGTTTCATCTAAATTGTTGCACATGCACTTTTGGTGTGCAACACAGCAACAGCAGGATTCCAGTGGAATCTTTAGGGGAAAAGCAAAAAATGACATCAAATAGTGTCACAATTGAAACTGAGGGGAACATTCAAGCAATGTATAATTAACCCAGCTGGAATTTGGTCAGGATATCCAGGTTAACACCTCATTCACTTAGTGGGCTGTGTAGTAAATTGTTGAATATTGTTGTTTAAAAGTCAAATAATTTACTGAACTCCTTTCATGTGTGGAATATACAAGAAGGTCAACTGCCTTTTTAACATCTGGTAGCAGAACCCTGGTGATTTACCTGCACTCTGGTGATTATAGATAGCCAAGTGATGGATGACTTTGCTAGAAAGCTCACTCTGTTAACTCATACAAGCCCACAAGGAGCCTGATAATTCTGCTTTGTGGAAACATTAAAGGCTTTGTCTACAGCTTGTGTAGATTGACAAAGCACCATAGATGTCAGTGGGATTCTGCGGATTTATACATGCTTTGGACATATCTCTAAACCAGAAGGCCATTCATTACTCTTTCTTGCAAAAAAAAAAAAAAAAAAAAAAAAAGAAAGGAAAATAAGAAAACTAGAAAGTACCTTCATTAATTACTTACTTATTAGAAAACATTTTACTCAGATTTTCAAATTACGATTCAAATCAAATCTAGGATTTGGACATAGCCTGGATGAGAAGACTGGATGAGATGATGCCACGCTTACCTTAGTTGTTTTGCTGCCCAACACTGGTGTCTCTAGGGAAGTCAACAGGAAAATTACAGAAACAGCAAGCAGAGCAGTAGATGGTTTTAAGGAGGATCAGAAAACTGATTAGGGGCTAAATCTTCCCTCAGCCGAATGAACCATGCATGGGGGAAAGGCTGCATGCATCTCCCTATCCCTTTCTGGTTTCCTGCATCTCATGTCAGTTTAAGCACAGCCTAACCACACCAATTGCGCTGATCCTGTAGAGCTGACCTTCCTCTCTTGTAGAGGTCTCTCTTTGATCAGCATATCTGCATTCTGAGAGACTCTGAGTGCATTGCATTGACTGACAAAAACTAGTTTTTCAGTCTTGCTGGCAAGAGGAAGGTAATATGGTTAGGGAAAAGGAAGGTGAGTTCATTCTGTTTTCTTCCTTATCAGCAAAACTGTCAGTCTGCAGTCACAGCATGGCAGCTGATGAAAACTGAAGACAGGAAGGGCATAGCATTGCCTAATTTTTTCCCTATCCGTAGGCAGAACCTCTAGGAATGGCAATTAGAAAATTCGTCTTACGGTTTAAAACTTTTCTTCAGTTTGATGCCAGAATTGAGCAAGCACAGCATTCGACTGTAGTCCTCCACTGTGGCTGACTTAGAGGCAGTGTGGAGGGATGAGTGTCCAACAGACCAAGGGCAACAGTTTTACTGCACGATCCCCCTCCAGATTGCTCTCGTTTTCCACATATCTCAGGATTACAGAGGATGCTCAGCCTCTGCTGATTTACTGTCTTGGCAAATATCAAGCAGAGCACAATCTATGCTGTATGTTGCAAGGAAGCTAACAGTGGATGAATGAGGGTAATGTTTGCAGTCAGGACTTTCCTTTACAAACACTGAATCATGCTGTTGTGAAACCAGCACCGAGTGATGAATGACTCACTGTTGGCAGCACACATTGCCCTATCAGTAGGCTCTGGTCAGGGGTGTGGGGGCTGGTGTTTGATATCATCTCTGAGCTCCCAGCTCCCAGCATGCTAATGAGTAATGCACACTGTGGCCCGTATTGACCTGTGATTTGGTTATTCACCAGGCCCTGCACAAAGGCACCCGCGCTGCTGGAAGTCATGTTATTCTCCAACACAAAGATGTTGCTTTGGGGATGTTCAAAAACATCACTCTTGTTTGTCTGTGATGTTTTCAGCTTGGGTCTCTTTATTTTGAGGAATTTTTTTTTTCCAAGTATAAATGATTTGTAGTAATAAAATTCAAAACTTCATTAGTAAGGCACAAAAGAAGCATGCTTAGATGATTCAAAGAAATGAGAGTGAGATAGAGATCCTTGGGCCAGTGGTTCAAAGTCAGTACCTGCTGCTTTTGAGGTAAGGTACACATCCCCTATTTGAGTGCAAGTGATTATATCATATGAGCCAAATGCAGAGGCTGGAGCGGACCTGCTTGTTGATAGGGCTGGAAATGGGTACATTGTCAGGCTCAAAAAACAGAGAGGGGAAAGTGTTCTTTTCAGTGAAAGGGCATCAAGCTTGTTCTGCAACTGTTTCTAAGCTATGGCACTGATTGACTTCCCAAAGACTCCCTTCAGGATGTGAGGAAGGGTTCTGGATCTTGAGACAGACAGGGTTGAGAATGGTATTACAGGAGGTCTCCATACTTAACTGGAGGTGACAAATCAGCACTGGACCCACCTTTTACTGAGACTCAGAGCAAGGGCTGGAGTCGCAGAAAGTTTATATAGTGATGTGTCCTCTCAAGGTGAAAGGAGGTGTTCACAGTCGAACAGTGAAGCATAGGGAAGGTTGTCTTGCCTCTGCCAACTGTCTGGGATTAAACAGGAGACATCAGTCACCACTTGCTGCTGATGGGTCTGTAAGTACCTGATCCCAAGCTCACTGCAAGGCTCCCACTAATTTAGGCAGATTACAAATCAGGCTGTGAATAAGCACCCTGTTCGCTCAAATAGACTGAATGGCATTTGGAAGATGGGAGATAAGAGCTTTTCCCAGGACAGGGCGGAAATAGACAGCCTGGTTTCCTTTGCAGAGAAGACCTGTACTAAAAACAGGTCAGTATTTGCACCAAGAATGGGCAAAGCAAACACACAGGAGTACCTTTATGCAATGACAGAGGTTAGAGTATCATTGCAGACAAAGATGTAGGGACTGGACAATCCTGTCTTTCCATTAAATAGCTGCAAGTTGGTTTAAGAGGGACAAGCCTTACTTTTCAACAAATAGTGTAGCTTAATTAATCAAAGATAAGACGTATGCATTCAAGCTCTGAAGCAGTTTTTCTCTGACAGCAGTCCCCTCCCTGTGAGTTTGTGTCATGTGGCAGTATAAGTATGGGCTAAACTACACTTAAGACTGAGTAAACAATATGATTTCAAAAGCAATTGGGAAAAGGAGCATGGAAATTGAATGAAGCCCAGAAATACGTTCTAAATCCCCACCCCAATCACACTGTGGGAGGAACTTGACATTGCCATAAATAAAAATGCATGTTAAAAATCTTTCTGTAGTTTCCACAGAGCATTCTCATGGGGCCCAAGATGGCTGTTGATAGCCAAGAATGCATTACACTGAAGGATCACAGGTTCTGGAAAATCCTATCAAATTTTATGGAAAATGATAACATTCCTGCCAGCTTAGTGAACCATCACTTCAAGGCTCTTAGGAGCGGTACACCCACTACTGAAATATATGGGTGGTGCATGCAACCTTCCAGCAGTCCTGTGTTGTTAGCCAAGCTAAGCTATGTTCCATCTCCGACAACCACGCAGCAATACTCACTCCTGACATGTTCTATAAATATTCTGAACCTCTACAGAAACCTACTGGCTGGCAGCCCCAGCCAGCTCTGTAGGGTTTTCCTGAAAGTCTTTATGGCTTTACTAATAAGGTAGACCCCAGATTAACTCCCATTCACAGATTTTTCCTTTAAAAAGCCCCTGCAATCAGCTTGGGAAAGCAGGGAGCAAAATAATGGCTATCTCAAAACCTCCACACCGCACAGAGATCTCTGCCCAAACCATGGGCTCGTTTGTTTTGCTCAGGAATGTGAAGGCTCTGGGAAGGGGAACTTTGGCATGGAGTTGTTTTGGGAAGAGGTGAATGTGGTTGTGAAGCCAGGCAGCTCAGGAGGAGAAGCGTGGAGCGGGCACAGGACCAGACAAAGGCAGACGCCTGAGCAAGCTCAGTGTGTGGCCCTGGGAAGAGCCCAGAGAGAGGGGGCTTTTGGGTGGGGGGCTTGGCCAAAACAGCAGGGGAAGTTGGAAACAGAGAAACCCTCTCTTGTGACTTGACTCCTGCTGTGTAACACAGGACTTTGTCTCTCCTTTGTAAATAAACAAAGCTGCTTGCAAAAAGCTACCTAAGTCCTACATTGACTTTTCTTCCTGACTGGAACTACCTACAAAATTGTGGATTTTAGACAGCCCCATGGGTGGAAAAGGAAAAGCAGGGTTTTGTGTAGACAGACAACCTAACAATACATTAAAGACATGTGTTTAAGGCATATGTGGCAAAACTGAACAGAAGACATGGATGGCAGTGGGGGTAATATTTAGTAGAATTCATGATATCCTCTTCCTTCTTGAGGAAATGGTATCTGATGTAAAATAGGATTTTCCCCAGTTTCAATTCCTGGCTGTAAGTACAGGCAAATTCTTCTGCTGCCTCATTTTCTTGTGTGTATGCACCAAGTTAATGGGGAAGTGTTTGTGTTTCTTTAAGTAGCTAGGAGGTAGGTTGCCACTGGTTTCCTTAATCCAGGTACCTTGTTATCTTAATTAAAAACCAAAATCAACTTTGATCTCCCTACAGCTTCATTGCATAACCAGTTTCATTTACTATTGTTTAAGCTCAGTTTGCTTTCCATGATGAAAAGAATTTGTATTTCACACTGAGCAGGAAGTCCTACTTAAATGTTTCCTGGTTTTGATCTCCTTGAAGGGAATTAAATTATGTTCCTGGTTAAAAAAATGCATGGCAAACAGATTACCGGGTCACCAGACTTGCCAAGCCATGAGCCAACAGGGCAGCAGGCTGGACACATGGAGGGTGAAGTTGCTCCATTCTCTTGCTTTACATGTAAAAAGGACTGTGGAGATGGTTCAAATCTGGTTTT
Source organism: Picathartes gymnocephalus (assembly GCA_013390045.1). NCBI lineage: Eukaryota > Metazoa > Chordata > Aves > Passeriformes > Picathartidae > Picathartes > Picathartes gymnocephalus. The sequence goes on along the minus strand of WEKY01003526.1, from coordinate 205,041 downwards.
TGACCCCTTTTTGTTGCAGTTTTTGCTGCCTTTCCAGTTTGGCTTCTCACATCAGTTCAAATGGACCTTTTCACCTTCTCACCCCACTCCCTTTTGTGGGGGAGCACACGCAGGGTTAGTGACAACTGCTCAGGCCACCAGGGGGGTGTGGGAAACCCCAACCACCTCTTCCTTCTTCCTGACAGAACGATTCTCAGGAGACTCTTTTGACTCCTTTGGTTGCTGTAGCACTGAAGAGGTTGGGAACTACCAGGCTGGAGCAGCCCAAGAGCTCCTGTTGGTTTCTGCATCCCCAGCTTTTCTCCAAGGGCAACTCTGATGTGTACCCTACCTGCCCTGACCCTCCTCAATGCTGGCATGCCTGCAAGCTGTGCTGCAGAGCTCAGATGTGTCCAGAAAGGGTGTTCCACCACCTTGCTGTCCTCCTGCATGAGCAGAGCACCAGGCTCTGCTGGCTACCATGCCTTGGTGGCACAGCCACGTTCATGACAAAATCTATGTTAAGACAATCTGCTGCTTTCTGCAGGAGTCTGAAGGGAGAAAGTGAGTTTGCTCCTGATGATGCAGGAAAAAACTTTCTAGGTTGCTGAGTGGCATTTTAGATCATTTAAGAACATTGATCTTTGCCCTGCTCTCCAAACATGCTTCAGACTGTATCTCAGAGGTTATGTTTCATTTTGTGTGGGATCTGGGGAGATTTACTTGTTGCTGGGTAGCCACACTCGCAGCATGGCAAAGCCCAGTAAAGCAAATGGGACTAACATACTTTATCACTATGTATACTATATAAATCCAGGGAACTAGCTGCCACATAAAGCACTCAGCTGCCTGTTTTGGACAGCAGAGGGGATCGAATTGCTTTAATTCTCTTCCTTCTTTGCCCTGAGGCAGGTAAGAATCAGCTTTTGTGACTCTGGGAGATGCCTCTCGTTTCCTGCTGCTGCCTGGCAAGAGCTTTTGGCATTTGTGGGGGTGACCCAGGAAACCCCAGTGCAGGGGGAAGGGAAGCTGAGCTCTCAGGGTCTGAAGTGTTCTTGCTTCTCATCTTACCACTCAAAGGAAGCAGGAAAGAAAATGTTGACACATTTTCCCCACCAGTTGCCCTACATAAAAACAGTTATCTGCTTAAATGGTTAGAGAGAGGCTGAAGTTTGCAATGGGTTGTCTCCAAGTTAATCCTCTGCGTCTCCATCAATCTGTGTCACAGGAGTTAACAAGAGGCCAGAAAGAGACAGCAGGTAAAATTTAGCCACTTAAAATGGAAGTCAAGCAAACATCTCTTTTGAGTGTGTTATAATTTTACAGTGTTTCCTTCCTTTATATCCTCCCCTGCTTAGTAAGTGATAATCTTTGCCCGCTGTTCCTTCCTCTTTTATCCCATCAGCATCTTGGCACTCACAGTTTTCCCCAAAAGGGCTTTGCTTCTGCTTGTACATTTTATTCTCTTTCTTCCCAGCAAATGCTCCCATTTCCATGCTGTTTTACATGCAGTTAGAACAGCAGCACTCCTGAAGAAGCTCTGGCATGTCACTGCCCTTGGAGATGCTCTGGGTCGCACAACGAGCCTCCTGAGATGTATCAGTGCACAACTGAGTTTTAGGGGACTAACAAAGCCCCAGACCCATTTATAGATCAAGTTCTTCCATAAATCACTGGCTCATATTGCAGGCCGTTTGGCCTGGGGGCAGTTAATAGGGGGTAATAGGTGAAAACAGTGTCTTGGGTGACCCTGGCCAGTGTCCAGGCTGTGGGCTAGTCCTGTCTTAGCCCTCATTTTGACTGTTGTGGCCTCCTGCTTCCCTTATTCTAGTGAGACTCTGAAGTCCTAAGGCCTCGTGCAATTGCCCTGAGAACTTGTCCCTGAAACCAGCCCTAGTCACAATTTGGAGTAGGGCTGGGCCCTTAGGGGTGAACATGTGGCTACTGTCTCCCTGCTGAGATGAATTCAGGTGATGTGACTGCATGCTTTAATCTCGTGAGAGGAGTAGAGTCCAGCATGCCTGAAAGAGGGAATTTTTGGCTGAACGGGGCAGGAAAAGCAGGAGCACATACAGCAATTATGTCTGCCTGTACAGCCTACACAAATGCTATGGGCCAGCTGGACAAGGCTGCACGCAAATAAGAAATTTGCACAGATATCTACCTGGCTTACAGACTCAGACAAGTATCTGCACGTACGAGTTCATGTGTATAGAGCAGACCGATTCCAAGCCAAACACAAATTATTCCACTAACTCCAATGGGACAAAATTTGTTTGTGCTGTTTCAGAGGCCAGTCTGAAAACTTGGAAAGTATATTTTCCAGGCATTTGACCAGTTTCTGGTTAATCTGAAAAATCATATCTTTTACAGAGATTTATATAGCTATAGACACACCCTCACATATGCACACGTATGTATTTGATAGCTTTTAGCTGGGTTTTTATTTGTTTTACCCCCACCTTACTCTAATTGTAAACTCACTCTGGAATGTGAGGATTAAGGGAAGTTAACCTGAGTTTCTCAGAGTAGAGTTTTTGGCCTACAAAATGAATAGGGGTGGTTTTTGGGGAAGGGAGGATGCATTTTGCTTCCTACGTACACTTACCATCAGCAGTCTTTAGTTCTACTTAAATGTAAAGGAAATTTTAGCAAGGAGGGAAGTGCCTTGCATTTTTTGAAGTCTATTATTAAAATATAACAAAAATCAGACAAAACTTTGCATTGCAACCCATTGAAAGATCCATGTCTTTTGGACTGTTCTTGGCAGGAAAAAGTAATTTCTTCCATATGGTTGGGGTAACTCCATTGCACGAGGGCTGCTGAAGTGGTGGCTCACATTCTTTACGTTTGTTTTCTTGTGGGATGGCAAATTGCCCGGCACCTGAAGGCAGCTCACTGCAGCACTGTCACTTGGGGGCTGGAGTGTGTGGCTGGTGCCAGTAACCCTCCTGCTGCCACCTAAACTGTAGACTGAAAGGGCATCCGAGTGGCTGCTTGCAGGATGCAAGGCATCCTCCCTTCCCACAAGGCTCCTGTGCCCTTGGGTTGGCAGTGCGTGTGTGTGCCTGGGTGGGATGCTCTTGGTGTTGTGGATATTAGTTTTTTTCTCCTCACACTAATCTGGCTGGCCTGCGCTCTTGGGTAATGGAAAGCAGCAGAGGTCCTTTGAAGCGGGGCAGATTTTCATCAGCAAGGAGGCTGCCCTCCCAAGGTAATATCCCAGCCATCAAAGGGTCCATATGGGCACGTGGTTTACCTTTCTCACCTCACCTCCAGTTAGCAAAGCAAGCAGGACATGACAGTACTATGCACTTCTGTTGGAAATACCAGAATAAGATCAAGGCTTCTGGAGAAAGCTCCTCAAAAGGGAGATTTGAAAGAGCTTGTGTGCTCCTCTCCAGATGATTTTATCTCTGACTCACCACATGAAAACGCAAGATACCATCGGAAAGAATCCTTCCTTCTTTCCATGTGGTGTTTGCTTGTTTGTTTCTATGTAAATGGGGTTAGGTTAGGGTTAGGGTTGGCCTGGTAACGGAGGCCACTGTGCTCCACAGCACAGCGTCTCCTCCCCTTGCCCAAGTGCATGAAAAAGGTAAACTTAGCTCTTTGCTCATCCTTCTATTTATGTGTTAGAGCTAACACGGCCATCTTGACTCAAAAGTTGAGATATTTTAAAAATTGGTTATAGGAAGAAGGCGTAGCTTAATGGGTTGACCAGCGAATTATAGGTAAGGCATTGAACTTCCAGCTGTGCCTACTCATGGCTGAGAGTTTCCACCCTCTGACACGGCTTCTGGGAACTGAAAAAGCCCTGCTGAGCATGGCAGCACCCGGGCACGGTGTTGAACACAGGGCAGTCTGCCGGCCTCAGTGCTGCTGCCCCTGACTGGTGAGCCACAGCTAGAGCCCAGCAAAGCTCTATGCCAGGGCAGCCCGTTCTTTGAGCTAAAGCAGTGAAAATAGGAAGAGAGGTGCATAGGAGAAACAGCTTTAAATGCATCTTATCAGGGGGTTGATCTTAATTAAATATATTGGCTGAGTTCAAATCAATAAAAATACTGGAAAGGTTACTTTCCTTTCCCCCTCACTTTTGTGTTTATTTCCCTCTTTTTAGTTCCCCCAGCTCTGTCTGGCAGAGTAGAGAAATAGATAAGAGACACAAGGAGAAAAAGAAGGCACAAAGGATGTAAAGTAAGAATTTTTTAGTGGGAGAAAGCACCTAAAACTGGGGAGAGAGGATTTACCCAGAAGTTGTTGTTTTAAAATAAGCACCATTTTTAATGGGAAAAAAAAGAAAACAAAAAAAACCCACTTATAACAAATAGTTGTAGCCGCAAAATGAGATAGCAGAGCTGCGGTTTGGCTTTGCTTAATGCCTTTTATGCCCAGAAGCACATTCCTGGGGGTGACAAGAAGGAATTCTTGGCCCAGAGGCATTTGAAGGTACCTGAGGAAGTCAGAGCTAGTGGAGGGGAGAGTTGCTGGGTTAACATGAAGTTGTGAACACTGATTCTTTCATACCTGCACCAAGGGCTTCAGACATGCACTCAGCAAGACTGCAGGAACTTGTGGGATGCTGCTCTTAATGCAGTGTCATAATATAAGCATTGATTTTCAGGCAGCATGTGCATGTGAATGATGGGTTAGGTCTGTGACCCTTCTCCTGGGAGGTAACCAAGCACTGCTAAACGCCTGCATCCACTTGGAGGATGGAGAGGATTTGGTGACCTCCTCCGGGCAGAATGACAGATAACCTCCTTCAGCTCAAGGAGAGCCACTGCTAAGTCTCACTGTCACAGCATGCCACCGAGTCACTGGCAGCCCATCCTGCTGATAGCAGAGCTACACAATGGCCAGTTCATTACTGTAGCAAAAAACTAGAGCCAACAAAAGCTGTTACAAAAGCTAGAGCCAAATAAATTAAAGCATTAGAATCTCATTTTCTACAGCATTAACACTATGATGAATGTGAAATCTAATCCCTGCTGGCATCATCAATACCAAAGACGACAGTGCTGTGTGTCAAGAGGTGTTGTCAGTCCCTCAGGAATTGTATGCAGTGATCAGAAAACTTTGTGTCTCTTTCCCCCTCCTCACCAGCTGTCTGTTCTTACAGGAGGTCACATCATTTCCCACCAGTGAAGGACCAACCGTACAAAGGCAGGCACATGCTGAAGATGGAAACAAAGATTTTTCTTCAAAATTATTTTGGGAGTGAGCTGTTACTTGGAAGCAGAGAGAGAAGCTCGTGTTAGAATAGCTGCTCCAAGAACAGTAACTCTTCCTGGATGAATTTATAATAGCCACTTTAGCTGTTGCCAGGAAGACACTGAACTTCCAGTGAGTCATTTTTCCACAGCCGTGAATAGGTTAGGATGAACTTCAGGTATGTGCTTTGTTTTTTATGATATGACAACCACAGTAAAGCTTTGAACCTCTCCAGTTTTACCCACAGGGAGTGGCTATGCCCATCTTTCTTGAGTGGTTTTACTTGAAACTTTCTGTATTCTGCACAGGAAAGGCTAAGAGATTTTATCTGGAAGAGCATTGGGTTTGGATTTTCTGTCTTTCAACACCTTCACACCCAAATTCCGCTCTGGTCTAATGAAAAGCCTTGTCATTGGCAAGGGTTAGGGGCACCGGACAGCTTCAAGGAGTTGGAAACTGCAGAACTGTAGATGCTACAGAGTCTAATGGCCAGGTTTGCTGCATGTATCAAAGCCTTCTTGCAATCCTTTTTTCTACCTAGAAATTCTCCCATACAGGTGTACTCAGTGGCTCCAGATCTTCTCCTGTCTTTATGCCTTTCCCCATGTGCTTCCTTCAGCTCAAAGTTACCCTTTTCTCCAAGTCAAGGAGAAAGTTATCTCAAGGTGCACCCCAATTTCATTTATTTCCCTTCCCTTTTCTGAGTCCTACTAATTTTTATTCCTGTTCTATCATCACTCCTCTTTTCTTTCTCTTTCAGGGACACAAAGTTTCATTTGTTGGGTATTGTCTGGGGTGTGTGGGCCACCACCACCTGATAGCTTTGGAGGTGGTTGTGCCTGTTTGCTCTTATGTTTCTGTTACATCCTCTGGCCTTTGCCAAATGTCACCAAACCTATGCAAGGAGGTGAGAGTAGAACAGCCCCTGACACTTTGGAAGCAGCATGTCAAAATGAGTCAAAGCTGTGCTTTAATACCCAGACAGTACTGTCTAAATGAGCATAATATTTTGCAAACTCTGACAAGTAGACCTTTATGGTAGTAAAAAAAATCCCTCCGCTTTTGGTGAAGCTAGGAGGTCTCATCTCATGTCAGGCCTTCTTGTCCTGTGCTCTAAGAAATGGGAACTAGCAAACTGGCTTAGATAAAGCAAGAACTGCTTTTAAACTGAAACTTTATTGTGGCCCAAAGATTTTTTCCTAATTAGCTTCGGAAAAGCTGCTGTTAACTTTTATCACTTTTTCTGGTTTCATACACCTGCTGCTTTGCTGTGCGTCCTGAAGGATAAGGATCAAACTATGAGCAGCATGGTGCTGCTTGTTACAATTCAGGCCTGCGCCAACAAAGGTGAGAAGGAAACTTTTTGATAGAAATACATTTTTGGTGTAGCCCTTGTGCCTGTGGTTTAGCCTTTGGGCTTGGGCATGACCTTCTGGGTGGAGCTCCCAGACTTTCTGGGGTCACTAGGGTGGTGCACACCAGCAACTGGAGACCGTTGGCACTCGGAAGAGAGGGTGAAGAGATAATCTTCAACTCCCTGTTTCTGCCCTGGTTGGCCCATATTTCATGGCCTATCTCCATCTGATCTGTACATTTCTGGTGGCATACCTCCATGAAAAGGTATACCTTTGTTTGTTTTGTGCTATACTTCCGAGGAGGATCCTCCTTCCTTACTGAGAGCAGCATCTGCAGCCTGGCAGAGGGGAGACACACACTGTGCTTTCCCCTCCACCCTGCTTGGGCCATTCCTGGGCTTCTGCCATGGCCCAGAAGGAAAGGGCACCATGTGCTCTGCCAGCACAGGGGCCAGGCTGCTGGCAGCCAGGACCGGCAGCCAAAGGCGAGGCGTCACATCGGCGCAGGAACTGTAAATACACCACACATCTTTTTACTGTTGTGTCACAATCACAATGCTCCTTTAATGTAGTTTGTTTAACTGGATGACTTCAGTGCTAAAAATAAGTGGATCTTGCTGTTTCCAGGACAACCACTATCCCAGCAGCTTATCTCGGCGCCTCTCCTCTGTCAAAAGGATGTTCTAAACAGAGCTGGCCATGAATATTAAAAATGAAGCATGCACACAGTAAAGCATTCCCTGGGAAGAGCCCCACATTTTAATGCTATATGTTATGCTAATAGGACAGTTGCCTCTCAGAGAGGTGCTTAATTCAAAAGTGGCACAGTGTGGGGTGAGATTGCGAGTAAGCAGGAATGTAATGTGTATTTCTTTATTCTTTTCCTTTTTTTTTTTTTTTAATTCAATCTCTCTCTGGTGCTTGGAGTGACTCACTAGGCAGCACTTTCTGCCTCTAGCCCAGAAATCCATAAATTGAAACCTTGCATGTGTGTTCTGAGCCCACATCGTGAGATGGTTGCAGGGGGACAGAGAGCTGTTACCTGGCAGGTGGCACCTGGTGGCAGGGACAGCCTGGCTGCCTCTGTGGGCACGAGGGTGCTGGCACCCCTTATGCTGAGCCAGGGAAGAAACAGCTTGCACAAATGATGCCTGACTTTTCTGAAACTGAAATTCAGCTGCTCTTCCCAACAGGAGTAGAGATGAACTGCTCATTTCGAGGAGTCAGGGTGATTTAAAAAACCCTCCCAGCAAGGAAATGGTTGCATTATTACGTCTGCATTCCTCCAGCTTTTTATTCTCTATTCGCTTTTTCTTCCTCCTTTCCTCTCAAACAAAGAAAAGCCTTGAAGAAAAAAACCAGAAGAAGCCTTAGGAAATCAAAGGGGTCATTTTTAACCTCTATATCTGGACAAAAAGGAGGAGATAATGTAGCCAGTAGGATTGGTTTTCAAATGCAGGCTGAATGGAGGCTGACTACTGAGCAGTAGTGCTCTGGCAAGAACTGGTGAGACTCGTGTACAGATCATATATTTTGAATGAAGCAATTGGTTCACTATTAATCAGACTGTTTGATTCCATGACTACAAAGAAATGTTCAGTGTTACTGATGCAATACAGCAAAGTCTTATACTATGACAGTCACCTCAGCAAAGGCAGCCTCATTTCTTCCAATAGTGTTTACTGAAAGAAAATAGTAAATTAGTTTAAAAATATTGTCCATTTATTTCTGTCTCTTCAGTTATATTTTTAACAAAACTTTCTATTTAACTGAAGGCGCATTTATGCAGTAATTGGCATGAAGGCAGTGAGCTAGACCCTCAGATGTTATACACTGACAAGTTTTCTCTGCCCAGAATTTTGTTTTAATCAGATGAGAATCAGGCCCGTTGTTAGGAGACCTTCTGAGAACCGTCAGTTGTTTATGAGAGCTGACAGCAAATACAACTGTTCAATCCTTATGCGCTGAACCTAGAAATTTTCAAGGTGACTGACTTGGCTGCAGGACAGCTGCCATTTTATGAAGTTAGCACAGAAGGCTTCAGAAAAGAAGTGGATCCTGAGCTCCCACAGAGACTTATTGTCTACTTCTTAATATTTTGTTGTTTTTATTTTTGCCCTCAAAACTGATTCTGACTCCTCATGGATATTTAATTCTCTTCAGGAAAACAATGTAGCAAAAGCATATGCCCTCCTTTGGTCTGAAAATATGGACTGTGAATCTCATATAAACAAAGTGACTGAATTTTTCTGATGCTTTTCAGATTTGTAGGTCTAGCCCCAATCAGACCTCAAAAAGTGAAGGTATGTGAAAAATAATGTTATCTGGATGCTTTAAAATGTTGGAAAAGGCAAATTCCAGGGAGGTGCGAAGTCCTCTGGAGGTAATGCATATCTCAGCTCACTGAAAATATCTTACCTTGGCAGGTTGTGTCATGTCAGAATAAATAATGCTGAAATGCATTAAAGAATCTGAAGACTGAATCTGTCTTCAATAAGGAAGATCTGTATCATACCACTATTCCCTTTTATCTGCATTGCTCCATTGGAGGGAAATTCTTCTGAAAACCTCAGAAATGTATGTCTGGGCACCCTAAAAACAGACAGTTCTGGGGAGAGGTTCTTGGAGCGAGATGGTTGGTGTAACCCAGGCTGAGAGGGAGATGAACATCATGCTCTGAAGTATCATTCCATGAGATTTGTTGTAGGGTGGGAGGAAAATAAGGGAATTGCAGATATTGACATGTCGTAGGTGACAACGGTAGGAGGGTACAGTTTTGGGCACAAAACTATCTTTTAACATGCTGACAAAAATTTCTGGTGCGATGTCCATTGTTTTTGCTGAACTTCTGCCACCTGAAAATGAGGGGGAGATTGACACTCTGGTTCTACTGCAGCAGCAGGACCATGGCAGGAAGAGGTATGTGCATATGCGTAAGCACACACACACACACGCACATGTATACAAATATATATATATATGAATATTTCTATATGAATACAGAGGGAGTCCCAGCAACCCTATGAGAGCCAGTCAGCTTCAGGAGGGACCAAGCAAATGAGAAAAAAGAAGGAAGAAGAGGACAAAGGAGGAGACAGCATTGCATCTCATTCTGCCCCTTCTGCCTCTTCCTGAGATTCAGAGAGATTTGAGACAGCCCATGTTCCCCCATCACTGAGCAAACGTCCTGTTCCCTCAGCTGAGATATTAATAAAGTCGACTTGCTTTTTTGGAATTAAGGAAAGAAATGCAGATGTTAAGTTGAACTGACAGCTCTTCAGGAAGCCTTAAAATCCCCCAACTTTCTTTAAAGAGGAAACAAGGTTTGCAATTAGTGAACTACAGCAGGTTAAAGCATCCAATTGCTATTAATACAATTAGTGTTAAGGTTGTGATAGCTCTAGTGTCTTCTTGAAAACTCAGACCTCCATTTCATTAGGCCATTCAATGCTTTTTTAATATCCCTTCCAGCATTTAGTAAAAGGAAATATAAATTGCAGATTGAAAATCCTGCAGATACGGCTCATGTGCTCTGAAGTGTGACTGTACATGTGTCTGGGGTGGGACTGCAAGGTATTTGAGAAACCTTTTGGTATGTGCTGGAGAGTGCATAGCCTGGTGCAGCAGAGCAGCAGCCTCAGCAAAGGCACTGTAGTGGCTCTGTTGTGCAAATCAATGCTTACACAGAAATACTGGGTTAATGCATCTGACAGGAGTAGTGTATAATAACAAGAATATCTTAATATTGGTGTCTCCAGTGCTTGTGCCGCAAGAATGCATGTTGTCTCCCTGCATCTTCCATATGGCAGACACTTTAAAAACACAGTGGTTTAACAGGTCTGCTGTTTCCATCTAAATTCCTCATCTCAGGGGTAAGAAGTGACCCTTTGAATCTTACAGCTGCAAACAGAAAAGAGCGAATCAGTGTCCACCTCAGGCTCTACCTTTACCACCTCTCCACCTTTACCCTCTAGCCAGGCAGCACTTTGAGCCCTTTGAGCCCTTTGAGCCCTTTCCATCTAGTCACTTGTTTCCACAAAACCCATAGGAAATTAAGAGCTCTATGGCCTCTGACTAGCTGGGCTCAAGTGTGCCTGTGGGTTCAATGATTCAGTCAGAAAGATAGACAGACAGAATATAGTGAGCTTTGCCATCAATTGCATGAGATACTGTGTGCAACAGCCTTATTTCTCAGTCTTTGTCAGTATAAAATATTGGAGTGTTCTGATGTTTAGGCCGTACCCACCATCCATTACTTCTTCTCACCCATTGTCCTTTAGAGCAAAATAAGCTCACAGAAGTACTCTCAATGGGTGGCTAATATCTGGGCCTAGGGCTTCAGTGCATTTGGGGTTTGGATCCTGGCTGTGTTGCTGACATGATTTATAGTATTTACTGTTCAGATTGAAATGGCAAAGACATCCATCAAGCTGTACAAAAAGGCCATTCCATCCCTTCTCTCTACAAATCTTGTCTGAAGAGGTATTTTTGGCCAAGTATGCCAAGCAACACACTGCTGAGCTGAAAAAAGTGGGACTCCATACACAGAAGAAAGGATCATTGAGATCACAGCACATACATCATAAATAATAACTTACTTTTCCTACAAAATGCAAAAGAAATCCCAGATAAGCTTATTTTGTTCTATTAATCTCAGTTGAATTCTGCAACTATTTTCCTGTAGTAAGTTCAATCATTTCAAAATATTTTTACTTGTGCAACATTTTATCTTAGTGCAGGCAGTCAGATAGGTAGAAAGAATGATTGATTTTTTCTCTTTCTATATTGAATACTAAACAGAGGCATAAATGGACAAAATAATCATTGAAATAGAGACACAGACAGTATTTTCCAAGCTAAGTGCAAAGAAAAGCCAGCATATCTGCATTTCAAACGAGTAAGGGAAATTACTGTGGAAGGACTGCTCTAATTCTCGTTCCTGGGAAAGGGCAGAATGGAAATTACTGGTTTGCTATTCAAGTGCATCACCTAGCACAGCAGGATCTTTCTTGGTCCTCCCAGATATTCTCAAAGGCTACCAAGCAAATAAATATTCTTTGGCATTTTTATTCATTTTCTTGAAACTTCTTCCATCCAAAGGCTTTTGAGGGCTATGTCCTGACCATGTAGCAGAAATGCCCTTCCGGGAGGGTGGTCCAAGTGTCCAGTGCCCTGAACATCTGGACTGGGAGATGGACAAGATGTGGAGCAGCTGTCTGAGTTTCAGCTAGGTACCTGTGGTGAGGGATGGTCTTGCCAACGTGGCTGCTCCTGCTGTGGCTCTGTAACAAAGAACAGTAGATGTAAGGAGTGTGCTTTCTTTCTTTGTGCTGCTGCAAAGCTTCTTGCCCAGAAATGACTATTCATCCTATATTTCTGACTTATATTTTGTATTGATTAGGCCAGTTTTCAAATCCAGAGCAACACCACTGGCAAAGAGACTTCTGAGGGACAAAATTCCTCAGCTTTGATTATAACTTCTTTGTGCAGCATGGCATAAGTGTATACAGACACCCAGAAACACCTGCAAATACAACATACTACCTGCTGTGAGGCTAAAGTGGCAGCTTGCTAACAAAATTTTGTGATCACATTCTAATGAAAGGAATAAGTTCTTTAGAAATTCCAAAGCACATGAAGCAGTTGCATAGTGAAATCTGAAGGCTACCCATCTGAATTGCCAAGGTTTTTTGTGCCCTACCATGCATGGCAGCTACCTGGCCATTCTGCCTCAGGAGCCAACGCTGGCAATTTCCCAACAGAAGTCAACTTCTATTCAAGCAGGCAGGATAACATAGTCATGACGCCACAGCCTTGTGACAACAACACGAGTGGTGAAGGGGAGCATCTCATTTCCTCCCCCTCCCTGAGTCTGCAAAAATGAAGAGGGATGTGGATATGGACACCCGATGTTCCCATTTTTCTGACAGCTGCATCTTGCTCTCAGGGTCATCACACTGGGAGAGGACCATGGACATGGGAGGCATACTGAAGACATGCAGGCCCTTAATGGTGTGGTGAGAGAGTGGAGCTAGGAGCAAACAATGTGTTAAAAATCTGGCACCCTCCTTTACACTTGGTCCTGGAGGTGGGAAACCAGAACATGAACTCAGGCTGTGGTGACAGCCCACGGAGATGTAGTGTGGTGAGGTAACAGCAACGCAGGGGAAAGCCATCCTTGAGAAACTGCTTAAAAATATGCCCTGAGATCAGATGAAGATCCCTAAGCCTTGCTTGAAAGCCTGGGCTTCTCTACTGAGGAACATTTATGGGTTCATATCCAGGGCTGTGGTGGTGATCCCTGCTGCACATGCTGTCTCTCTGTTGAAAGGGAGCTGTGACAGGGAAGACAAGTGGTGTGCTTTGCCATTCCCAGGGATATGTGAGATTTCACTTACTCACAAGTGGTGAAGATGAAAATGGAGGATATAGACACGCCTGTGGTGTGTTGAGGCCTATTGGCAATCGATTTGGGAAAATGCAGGTTTCCAGATGTCTGAGGGTTCTGGTATTTGCTGTAAACCAAAGGTACAATAGTGGATGAGGTGTCTGCTCTCAGTGCAAACATTTTTCCTACTTACATTGTGCCAGGATGCTTTACTGGCTTTAATCATCACAAGCTAGAAAGCTGGTGAGTAAAGTCACTTTACAGGTTTGCCTGAAATTGAAAGAAAAGAAAATGTAGCAGACCAAAACCATTTAATCTGGAGCAAAGTTAAGAGAGTGAGTTAACGAAAGAAAGGCAGTTGTTCAAAGGTGTGAAACTGCTGAAGAGAGCCAGGATACAAGGGGCTATCCATAGCTGTGGCCAAGCTAAACAAGACAAGCTGGTGACTCAGGGAGGCTCCACCTCCAGTGTCATTCATAAACCCAGCCTGTCCCTCGGCAGCCACTCAGCTTTGATTGCATCCTGTTTAACTTGGCCTTTGGATGACTAACTCCTCCAAAACTGGCTTTTTGGGTAGGTATCATACCTTAAAACATCTAATCCTCTTTTATAGGTGCAAAGTACTCTTTTATTTGATTTCTTTGTGCTGCCTGCCTGCATCATTTGGTTTGGGTTGGTCCTACCAGGGACAGGCATGTTTCTCACTGGCAGAAGATGGCAGATCCAGCAGTGACTAAGCTGACAGACTTGGACACAAGCTCCAAACAGGTTCATCTCTTCCTTTGTAGCATGCAGGCTTTAGCTAGCATCTGGAAGACAGTGGCAGAAGTTTACAAAAAAACACAGAGGGGAGTCCAATTTCAGAACTGAGATCCAGATGCCAAGGCCTTGAAGACTCATGTCAGGTGATATCCTTGGGAAAGGTTGTTTTGCAATGTTTTGGTAGCTGTATAGAACAAGTAGTGTTGAATGTCATCAGCACCAAGGAAGTTATTTTCCCTCCCAAGATGATGTGATAAAAAGGAAGCTATTTCATTTTCAGCCATATTTCCCATGAATTTAATGAGGAGCGGTTCTATTAGTAGCAAACCAAAAAGCACTTTCCAGAGCTCAGCACCAGCACTGTGCTACTCCCAACATTTGCAAACTGTTTTGAGCTTTTCCAATTCTTTAACTAAGCCGAGAAAAATAAGGATGAACCTTAGGGTAGAGGGTTTGAAACTTACATTAGATGTTGCCATTTTGGGAGCAGTTTATCACCTCCACAGGGTGGCTGCTCAGGCTCCTGGATATCCATATCTGAGCACAATCCACTGGCACTTCAGACTGCAGGTGCTGAGCCACCGCTCTTGGCATCAATGCTGGGGTGGACTATTGCCACTCCACTGCCACTGGGAGCTTGTGGCATGGCTGACTGTGACCTCATTGCTGCAGCTCAGTGGTGTCTGTCAGATGGGTACTAGCTTACCATTAAAGTTGTCTTAGCCCTCTGCTACATGACTTAATTTATATTGCTGTTGCTGTGAGAGGAATAACCTTTGATCCACACCGATCTTGGATCTAGAAACACCCACTACCTGATGATCAACATGCTGGCAGGGCACAGGGGTGCTTGAGGTGACCTTCAAGGCAGACTTACCTGCTGAAGGCAAGTCCTGTGCAGGCTTCTGCTCCTTCCTCTGCCCTCATGAGGACAGCCACAGGCTGAAAGATGACTTAGGAACTCCCCAAGAAATATTCCTTCCCTGGGGGTATGACATAGCCTTCCCAGCTGAAGCCAGGTGCAAAAAATCCCCTTAGCTGTGAGATGAGAGGAGCTGAGAACCACCATTGCAGAAATGCTGCAGTCTGTGAATCACCACGAGTCACTTCTCAATGCACTTGTGGAGTAAGAAGCTATGACAGCCCCTGTGCCCCATTCTGAAGTGGGAGCTGGGAGATGGCTGGCACACGATGCTGTCATTCTGGGGGGATCAGCCTCTGTCCTGCTAGCAGCGGGCAGGGTCCATCTTGGCTCAAAGCTAAACCTGTGCAGGGTGACATCATGCAGGAGGCACTTCGAGATGCAGCCTGCCAGCACGTGTTATGAAGCTAATCATGGTAGAGGAGGAGCCCCTGAGGCTGAGTCGATAAGGTGAAGAATTCCACTGTGCTAAACGAAAAGCCCTCAGCCACCTTGGCTTGGTGTCACAGAGCCACATGCTGGAAATGGCACAACAGTGAGATAAAGTACAGCCACCCCCAGGGTCTGGACTCTGCTGTCTCCCTGCCCTGGAGCAACCTGGTATTTATGTTAGGAGCAAACAGCTGTAGAAAGCACAGAATAACCCAGGGCCATGTTGGGGACTGCTGAGGAAACCATTGCCACAGACTGAGGCACCCTTGCTCTGGGGAAGGGTGTGAATGCCTCCAAGTCCTGCCCTGATGCCCAGTTTGCCTGCCCTGGTTCCTGGTTTGGGCCGTAGTCTGCATGTAATTACCCTTTTCCACCCTTCTTCCAGGATGATTACCAGATGCCTCTTTCCACTGCCTATCAGAGTAGGTGCTGCTCTTCTCCAGGGGGTCCCATCTACTACAGGGCATTCTTGTAGGTGGAAAACTTGAGGGCAGCAGCCCTTCCCCTGTGTCACCTTCAGATGTCACAGGCCATGAGATTTTTTGACTCACGGTGCTCAGGAGCTGAGGACCAAGAAAGGCTGATAGCTGCTCTGGAAAGCAAATCCCCACATCACCAGTGCCGGATTCTGCCCTCCAGGAGAGGAGGGGCCCATGCAGAGGATAGGATCCTGCCATGGGCAATAAAAGGGCAGCAATATCTCTGGCAGTCTAAGAGGCAGAAGTTCAGATCTCAAGAAAAAACTAAAAGAAAAGAAGCAAATAAAAAACCATTGCTTTGGCTTCACATAAGAACCCAGGACAGTAAACAAAGGAGGCTGGAAAGCCAATATATTCTACCCTGGGGGAATCTACTTTGCTTGAGCCAAAGAGGAAAGAAATGAATATAAAATAAAGAGCAAAGATGAAAGCCATATATCGCAGGCACAAACTGCCATGGCCATGATTGGCAGTTTACATATTACACTTTATAGCATTCCTCTTCTCCTCCCTCCATATTTTCTTTCTCCCCATTTTTCTGCTGACAGCTCATACACATGCCTTGCACTGCACAAATAAGTGCTCTGCTCCTCCCTCACATACTGCTCAGACTTCACGCCAGTCCTTCCCAAGTTCACAGACCACCCCACCATCCTGGCTGCATGCAGAAGAGACAGCAGGTCAAGGTGTAAATTGTCACAAGTCCACTGAAAAGATTTCCTGTCATGTGCAAATAAACCCAGCTTCTCTCCTCTGGCTTATTTGGTTTTTACTGAATCCGGTCAAATAATGATTTCCCCCTTCTCTTTCAATAAACAATCAGCCCGTGTCAACTTGATTACGAGCTGCTGATGCAGCATTGTTGAATCCAAGCCCTGAGTGTATGTTTTGGCAAAAACAGCGCTGTTTTCAGCTAGGCGTGCAAGGTGGCTTGCCAAGAGGCTCAGCTTTCCCAGCAGACCCAAGGTGGGTTGGAGGCAGGGCTCCTACAGGCTGCCCGGGGCCAGGTCTGCACAGCTCGGCACTGGCACTGCTGGCAGGGTGTGCACCACCTTGCTGCTCCTCTTGAATTGATCCAGAGCAGGATCTCAGCAGCATCAGCTACACAGAGCAGGGAGAGCACAAAGAAACCCTGTGCCAGTTCTGACCACTCTGAGGGCAACTACTTGGCATGTTGGCTCCCAAGAAGGTTTACTTTGCCTACATGAAATTCATAGAACCCTTTTGCCTCTGTGTCCAGCCTACGTTCCTGGTGTAGGGGCTTTGAGAGCTCTGAGCTGTGCAGAAGTTGAGGGGCAGGATTTACACTTTCTCCACACCAGGGCAGGTACCCTCCAAGTCAGCTTGTTTACACTCAGACAACACAGCCTTCATGTCATTCCTCTCTTTAAAGGGTATTTATTTCTTTCCAGGGCAATGGTGTATCCCTATCCTCAGTTTTCCTCTGGGGCCAATCATGCTTTTGGCGTCTTATTTTTCCTGTTACTGCTTTCTTTTGGATGCTCTGTTTCCCATGGATTCAGTGGCCATAGGGGCTAGGTTTGTGAAACAAAACAGTGAAGGCACAGACACAAAAATGAAGAATAACACAACTTGGGCAAAATTAATTCCCACTTGTCCCATGACATCCTTCTGGCAGAAAGTCTGTTTTCCCCATGTGGAATGACAAACTTGCTCCCTACTTATGTTGACAGCATGCAGATTCACAAACTGGCTGCATATAGCCTTCTGGGTTTTTTTCCTAACCAAATCTCCTTTTTATTTGCCGGCAGCTATGCTGCAGCAGCAGAGCCCCTCGGGCGGTTTGCAGAGGGCAGGGCTGGCATCTGGCAGGTGTGGGCAGTGGCAGACCCCGCTGGTGGAGCAGAGCTGTGCAGGGGTGGCTGTGCACACGTGTGTACCTGCACATGAGTGCCTGCCTGTGCTGGAGATTGCCTGCACCTCCTCTCGCTGAATTCCAGAGGCGTTATGTGTCCTGCGGAGAGAAGGAACTATTTATGCCACAGGCATAAATAAATCCACCAGGCATTTGCAGGTTGCTCAGGGCCTGAGCTTAATCCCACTCCTGACAGGGACAAAATCTGCCTTTGCTGAGGGGTGGGTAAGGGCCATGGTGCAGGGATGCTGCTGGGAAGGACACAAGGGCAAACATACAGGCAAGGTGTCTGTTGTCTCCTTACTAAGTGGTAAGTTGTGTTATTTGCTCGTGACTGCTGGCACGAGCCAGGGGGATGTATTCCTGCCTCCTCATTACACAAGAAGCTTGAACCCGTGACAGTTTGTATACAGTTGATACAGACACACCAGCACCTCTTCTTGTGTGCAGGCTTGACTCAATAGAAGGCAGTGGCTTATTGGTTCATGAGAGACATGTGGTGCAAGTACCAAAATGAATTTTTAAAGATATAGTTTCTACACATTCAAATAAATAAACATTGTTATTCCGTGTTTCAAAGGAAGGGGATGGTACCACTGCTTTTATCAAGGGCAACAGGATGCCACCAAGTAACACCTACACAGAGCTTATGTGACCTGGTAGCTGATGTTCTTCTTTAGAAATACCTGGTGCAATTTATTCACTGGCCTTTAGATACATATGATGTAGGTATTCAGCAGATGGGCTAGAGTCAGGGGAGAGAAACAGGCATTTCTGTGTATAGGTTACCCCAAACTGGAGCACACCTCTAACATTAGGCAAGTGAATTGCACTTTATTGGTGCCCTCCTCTTTCTCTTGACTCTGAAGCGACTCCTGAGGTCAAGTTCAGACATAACATTGCCAATTTGAAAATGTACATGAAGCAGTTTTATTCCTGGTCTTTTCTGGAAGACTTTGATGACCATAAACCTGTGACATGCAAAACCTTCCTCATTTTTCAAACCCGCCTTTTTTTCCCTCCTCTTTGTTGCCTGAGTGACACTCTTGCGTTCTGGCTGATTCACCACTCCCCTGGCTATTTCCCAGCATGAAATTGCTCTCAGTGAGTGATGAATGAGTGCTCTGCCTTAACTCTGCCAGAGCAAAGGGCACAGCTACCATACACGCCGCAACTTTTGGAGTATGATGGATATAAGCTTTTACAGAAATCTTTATTACCTCACCTTCCTGACCCTTGGAACGGAACTTCTCATGGACAGTTTTCAATTTAATTTACTTTCTTAAGAAGAAGAAAAAAAAAGGTGGCAAGTCAAGAGTGATTCTGTTACAGTGATTTTAAGTTGGTGTAAAACCCAGCGGTGAGGTGCAATGGGCTGCTTAGCTGGGCAGAGTATTGGCACATTGCTGGACAAAGCAGGGAAGGCAGTGGCATTCAGACTGCTTTCAGTGCAGCTGTAGGACTGAACCCGTGGCAAAAGCTGTTTTGGAAACAAGCTTTACAACTCCTGTAAGCATTTGGTCGTCTCTGGAATTTGATATACAAAATCTGTCATGCTTTTTTAAAGACAAATGAAAATTTCTTTAAAAAAAGATTGGTCTTGTTTTCTGTTGTTGTAATAACAACAGAACCTAGTAAAATAAAGGAAACAAAACCCTCTGGTATTTAGTGACAACAGTTCCTTAATAAAATCTGGATGAGACTGTTGCCTTCCAAAGGTCGAAGGCAGGGCTAGGGTGGGTGGACAGCAAGTGAAGAAGGCAGATGTCAAGGAAAAACATGATCAGGCTAAAGCTTTTGAAGATGTCACATTAGTTCTTGGCACAACTGCCAATCTTGCAGGGGACTGTGGCCCTCATCTGTAAAGGTGAAACAAATTTTTAAGTTCTTTAGGGTCTGATGTCAGAAATAGTCCTTTATGTGTTTGCATGGGGGAAACCTGGCCCTGGAGAAAGCTACTGTGGTTGAGGGTGGGTGCACGGGGCTTATGCTGTGACACTGTAACCAGCAGAAAGCTTCCCATGTTCTGCTGTGTTTCTACAAAGGCTTTGCATGGCATGTGTCTTAAAATATGGGTGCAAGTTTGCCTTTCGCCCTCCAAAAATGAAGTGCAAGGGTCATTCATGTGTGGGACTGGATTTTAATAGCCACAAGCACCCAGGATTTGGGTTTACTGCAGTGGAAGTGGGAAAGAAGAGGATCTTGAAGCACAAAGGGACAAGGAAAGAACAATTATGAATCTGAAGGCAGGTGACACGCTAACATTATAACGTGATGATATTAACAAAGCCCTGAAAGCCAGTCTCACCTGGTAACTGGGGTTGGGCGCCTAGGACAGGTCGATCCTCCTGGCCGTGCTGTGGAGTTGAGGGTTCACTTGCTGCAGGACTCAGCACAGAGGTGTGGGGCCAAGGGAGGATGCCAACACCACGAGAGCGCTGCTGGTGTGAGCACACAGTGGCACCACAGTCAATGCTTTCTCACTGCAGGAAAATATCTCTGCTGCAACCATGTGTCTGTGGATCCTCAGCGGAAATCTTGTGTCCAGCACTGGCAAGACAAAATACCACAAATGGATTAAGTTGTCACGCTGCTCATTTATTTTCATACACACAATGGCTGTCTTGAGCAAACCCCATCCTGTTTAAGCTCAGGGGCTGTGCTGCTCATTCTCTGCTTTAAAGCTAGATAAAGTGAGGAAGTGTCTAGCCTTCCATTTAGCTAAGAGCTGAGCTTCTGGACAATGCATCAGATGCTAGCACATTCTCAGCTGCACTAGCCGATTTGTCAAAGCATGTGTTCAGTAAAGGGTTCAAGAGTTTGCATCAGGGATAGGTGACTTCCAGGAAGATGTGCAAAGAGTTTGGGGGTGAAACCTCTCTGTACTCCAGGGCTAAGGCAGTGGGGCCAAGACATTATCTTGGGTCTTCAGTCAAAGCTGTTTAAAACCCTTGATCAAGAAATCAGAGAATCATAGAACAGTTTGGTTTGGAACGGACCTCACAGATCATCTAGAACCAACCCCTGCTCCCATGGGCAGGGACACCTCCCTCTAGAGCAGGTTGCTCAGGGCCCCATCCAACCTGGTCTTGAACGCTTCCAGGGATGGGTTATGCATCCCTGGGCAACCTGTTCCAGTACCTCACCATCCTCAGAATAAAGAATTTCTTCCTGGTATCTAATCTAAATCTTTCCTCTATTAGCTTATTTCCCCTTGTCCTATCCCTATGTGCCCTTATAAAAAAGTTCCTCTCCAGCTTTCTTGTAGGCTCTTCATCACATGACAGGGCTTTCTCCTTGGCTGTCCACTGTTTACAACTTCCAAGAGTCTGGATATACTGCAAATCAATTCTCTGTATAAGAAAGATACCTTTTGGCTCACAGCTGTGACTGTCCTCGAGCACTACAATGATGGGTGTGGAGAAAGAGTTGAGTGATGAGTAACCAAAGTAAAGTTGGCAACTTGATGAGTTTAAGTGAGTTAATGCATTATTAATGCACTGTCAGGCTCAGACATATTAATATGGAGATTCCTTGAAATACCTTACATGCTTGGCTCTCTCCCCAGCCAGTGGTGTGAATGCCAACCACTAGGGACAGAGTAATGGACTGATTTTGTCACCCCTGACCTTCGGTTTCCTAAACAACTGCCTGGTCTCCAGGAATTGGCCTCCAGGGTTTGCTAGGGAAGGAAGCAGAAAAGAGCATCTAAATCGGACCCCAGCCTTGTTACTCAGATCTTTCTGTTAATTGGCGCTGTGCATAATCAATACCCTTGTTTAGAAAAAGGCAGGGAAGGAAAAGATTGTAAAAAACCCTGTTTAACAAAGACCACCGATGGATCAGCTAAGCATCCTTTGCTTAAAAACTAGTCATGAGATGAACAAACAAGAGGAGAACAACAATCTGATTCTTATGCAATTTTTTGCCCTGAGAGACGATTGCAAGAGCACAAAACCCAACTATTGGCTAATGGTCATTTGCATACCCTAGGCTATCTCGAAGCACTTCTGAAACATTAGTGCAAAGCACTTTGCTGATCAGGACTGGTCCCTGCCACCCATTCCTGTGCAGGTAAGTGGTATTTGCCCGCAGAAAGGGAAACTGCAGGTTACAGCCTCTATCGAACAAAGAATCACAGAGAGGAGCACCAAATGCTCTCACAGCCACACAGTGCTTGAGGGAAGCAAGGAGAGTAGCAAATGACTTGCTAGAGATCATCATACAGGGAAAGGGCAGAAAGGTTTGAAATAGTTAATAGTTAATTGTGTCACCCTCTCAAATGTCTCTCAAAACTGGTCTAAGGGCATCTCCTGAAGAATTCACTGGGATTATTTTCTTTATCTGAGATACCAAGGTGGTACATCTTCATGGCTCCAGAGCTTCAGCATTTGGAAGCCAGGTTTGGTATCTGAGTTGTGCCAAGTCCACCCATCTCCCCTGTGTCTGACTCCAGATGTACCTTTACTCCCTCTCCTCCATAGCCTGCAAAGTATTGGCTTCCCCCAAAAAGCAGCCAAGTCAGGGTGCTTTAGATTGGTGAAAATTTGTAACAAACTCCTGTTTTGGCTGCTTGAGGAATATGTTACGTTTCAGTGCTCTCAAACTGGTTTCTGCATGTCCTACTGGGAAATGTGAAGGGGCATAAAAGCTGAATGAAATTGCTGATCTTTACAAAAGATGCTAAATGATAATAAGCAGAAAGCCACTCCAAAAAGGTGTTCCCAAGGATCTAGTTCACCTGCTTGATTCCAAATATGTATTTTCCCATTGACAGAGTTTTTACAATGTGCATAATAGAGGGGTGACTTAGCAGTCACAGAGACAGAAGAAACACTAGCGACAACAGGTTAAGCCAGTCCTGGGTCGAACAGCCCCTCCGTGCCTTGTGCCAGCAGAGTGGTAAGGAACAAACTGCTCCCCAGGATGGCTCATCACACCGTGGGCTCACTGGGCAGTGTGGGCACAGCACAAAGATGTCATTCATGGGGTACCATGATGGCTTCTCTCCTAAGGATTTGTGTTAGGGCTGTGGCATGGGAAATTGTGGCAGTGACATCGATCCACTTGTCCTGGGTTTCAACTCATGCAACCAGGGATCAGGAATACCCCATTATATTGCAATATGCAAGCAGAGGCAAGGCCCCTTAGCAGAAGGGGCATTTGTTTTTGGCCCTTGCTTGTTCTGCTCTCAAAGACCTCCTCCAGAAAAGCGTAGCAGCAATTCCTCTCCTTCTCATCATCCCTATCTGCAGCTCAGGGGTGAAAAGGAGTGGGAGTGTCTTTGCTTTGAGATGGTTTTTTCATAGGTCTGTTCCTGATGTAGAGCCCTGTGCTTGAATGATCCCTTCTTTTCCCACAGGCAACATCCTCTGGTGTCATGAAGGGGCTTTTCTGTCTTCGTGGTGGCAGTGACGGGTGCTGGCTGGATCCGACCCCAAGGGAAACAGGTGCTGACTCCGAGCCAGGGTGCATCCTTGGCCAGCATCACCCTGCTGCACTTCCCTCTGAATCTCAGTGAGCACCTTGGGATGTCAGGGGCAGATGGGATGCACTGATTACTTGGAACCTTCCTATTTTGGGACATGACAAGCAGTTCATTTCCCCCCTCTCCTTTCATGTTCACAAAATGCTTTGCACTGATCCCCCCTGCATGTATTTATCTGCCAGGCAGGGTAATAGAGCGGCACCCAGGGAGTCTCCAAGGCTTTTGTAAGGGGTTGATATTGCTGAGCTGTGAATGGAGAGAGAGGCAGCGTGTGTAGCTAATCCTATGATACAATAACCAGTCCTTCGTGGTGGATGTCAAATTTACTAAATGCATGATTGTTTATTGTTTGCCTGTGTAATGATGTGCATGGGACTTGGGCCAATTTGGAAATATTAATAAACATGACAGCATTTCAGTAATGCACCAGACAGAAACCTCCCATTGCTCCCAGGAACACTAACACGATATGTTCATAGATGGAATGAAAGGGAGTTCTCTTCTGAAATTAAAGAAAGGCCTTTCTATCATCTAAGCTAAATAGCAAAACCGTTCTCTCGGTTATTCGCACTGGCACACTCTAGCTGCAGGTGGGTTCATTAGTTTCTCTCTGATGTAGCAAAATTAGATCAGTGTAAGGGACAAGGAACCTGACATTAGCCTGTGCTGTCACTGAAAGTATTGCTTATCTGTGAGAAGGAATGGGCTAGTGATTTACAGGGCATTTAGCTCAGGTAAAACTGAGCAGCTCATTTTATCTCAGTCTTTTCTCCCTTATGGACCAGGAGCCTTTTGGCTCTGGCTCTTTTATTCCTCTAGGCCCCCTGTGTGGTGGTACACTTGTGTTGCCAACACTGCAGAGGGGGATATTCAAAAGTAACCACGAGTGAATGTTTATTTCCCAAAATCAGTCTATTTGACCTGCACCAGGCAAGCTCCCTCCTGCCCTTCCAGCTTGAGTCTGTGACATCACAACTTTTTGGTAATGACCTATTAATCACCTACTGCCTGACACTGTGAATTCTGTCTGGTTTCCTCCAGGGTACTTCATCATCTGCAAGCAGGACTTGGACCAGGCAGGAATGCCTCCATCCAAGCTCCTCCAGATGCCGGTGCTCTGAGCTTTGCCAGAACTGCATGATTTCTGTGCGTGCCATTAGACTGGGATGATGAACAGCTTGGCTGTGAGCACATGGAGTGCAAACCCTGGCAAAAATCTGGCTCGGGGCCCTGGCGAGTGAGCGTCCTCACTGCCGTGCAGAGCTGCCATCTGGCAGGTTGGAGCTGGTGTCCTCACCACTCCAGCTTCCCAAGTCAGTGGGTTTTTTGTTTCCTTTTAAATGAAAACAAATGTTAACCTTGGCCCATGGATAACGCAGCCCCTGGCTACCAGCAACACCTCTTTGTGCAGGGGTTGCTGGGATGAAGGATCTTAACTGCACACCACACGGTACCCAAAAATAGCCCCAGTGGTCTTTGCAAGGGAATGCAAGGAAGAAAACTATCATACCTCGGGGAGCAACCGGGCAACCAGGCTGCAGTGTGTGGTGCAAAGCACACTACAAAATGTTCCATGTCAGTGGGTGTGAGGTGAGGCACAGTCTGTTTGTCCCTATGGCACTGCCTGCTGCATCCCAGGAGCCATGTGGGATCCCACTGTTGCATTCTGATGTGCTCTCTGCTTCCCCACCTGCAAGACTTGCACTGTGAGGACCTTCATGTGGCATTAATGTGATGCATCTACTTCTTGTTTCAACTGCCTTCATGGGGAAAAAAGTAGAAGGAGAATCCTGTTGGGTATAACTGGACAAAATTTGGATGAAGTTTGTTTAATTGTAGTGACAAATTTTCCCCATTGCTACGTGATGTGTCCTCATATGTTCCTTCTTCATCCCTTCCTTACAAGTTGGTCAACACTTGGAAAGAAGGCATGTGCTCAGTAGCCACCTCCAGCTGTGCCATAGGATGGTTACAGCAGAAAAGAAGAATATTTGAGCCTGATCCCAAATTTCTGTTAAGAAGAGCAACTGCTCCTTCTGGCTCCCCTTGTTCTTTTCCCTTCAAGACACAAGAATGGTCCTGGATGGTAGAAATGAAGACAACCATAGCAGCTGCTTTTGCAGCTGAGGGTAGAGAATCCAGGCAAAGCTCACACATGGGGTTTTGGAGGGATCTTGTCAAAGTGAGGCAGTGCCAGGGGCTGTGGCTGTGGTACACATTTTGCAGACTGCAGTGGCATTGAGTGACTTTACCACTTGCAACTCCCTCTTGAGAAATGCTGCCAGAAGGAGAAAGGCTCCTTCCTTTTTACCTTGGCACTGATGAAGCTTTCAGGGAGTCACTTTCCAACATGGAGAGAGCCATTTTCCTCCAGCAGTTTGCTGCAGGGATTTATCAGCTTTTTGGTTGCCCTGACACAACATCTGCCCCTTCAGCACTCTCACCAAGGGCCCATGAGCCCCTTTCTGGTATCATCATCTCACAGGTTCACACTGTCCTGCTTTTCCATGAGGAAGGCAATATTCAGGCTATGGAAATTCAGACTACAGGTCCATACACAGTAGGCGCAGCTGTCTACCTTGCTTCTTCCACAACATGTTTTTTGAATTTTATTGAAGAGCATTTTTTCTGAATGACTTTAACTTCCTTATTGTCTTTATTGTCTGGGATCATCAAACCCCCGTCAGATCCCAGCCTGTCCCATAGTCACCTGAAAATTCTGTCAGTAGCAATAGTTGTTCTTTCCAGATCACTGGAGGAAGATGCTGCAGAGTGTCAAATCTAGAAGAGGTCCCCAGGGAACCCCACCAGAAGTGCTGCTGTGTATGCCACCTCCATTAGCGCCTATCAGCCATCCAGCCCCTCAACTGTTTTATATGTTGTCTGGAGCTGTTGCAATATTGTCGTTCTCCCCCAGAAGTGCTGTGTGGGGCCTGGTGGTGCCTCACCCAGGGATTGCCTCCAGGCAGCTACAAGTATCGGTCACTGTTTATAAAACCAACAGAAAACTAAATGAGACCTTTTTTTCATGAAACACTGTTAACCGGCACTGATGCTCTCCCTTTTTCATTTCTGTTGTACTTGAATCCGGTGTCATCTTCTCTGTTGTTTGGTCTGGGGTTCATGTCAGATGTTTCCACCTTGTCTTTTTCAAAACATTGGCATACACTTAGACCTTTTCCAGCCCACTGGAAATTTGCTGGCACCCCTGGGGTTATTAAAAATGAATGCCAACAAGCTAAACATCTCCCAGGCAGTTCTTTAAGGACTTCAGGGTATAAGTTATCTGCATTTTGCAATTTAAAATTGTTTATCCCTAACAGCTGTTGTCTGTCATTCTTCTCAGTGATGCACTGGAGAGCACTTTATCATCTTTGTCATCTTAGCATATCATCTATTTCTTTTCAAGTGCAGAACAAAAATATTAATCAAACTATTCTGCATTATCATTAGCTGTTTCACCAGCTCCATCTAGAAATGAGCTAATATTGTTGTAACAACTCATTTTTCATCTTAACGGATATCTTTATGGGAATTGTTGAATTTATGTATCTGCATGACAATTGTCTGAATGCTTCCTGACTTTTGAATATGTGTAATCAACATTGTCTTTTAGATACATCATTCAGATATATAATTTGCAAAACATAAATTATTCAGGATGTTGCTCAGCCACACATATGAAAGAGTTTTCTCCTCTGGGCCATTCATCTCACCTAGATGAGGGCTAAGGCACAAGATATGCTGCTCTTTTTGCTTTTAGTAAGTCCAAGTTGATTGAAATATAAAATATCTGTCCCCACACAACAATGCTGCCTACAGAAAGGGAATGCAGCCTGATCAGAGAGATAAGGAATTATCCTCAGGTTCAGGAGACATAGATTTTGTTGCTGGCTCTGTTACTAAGTCTCCTCATGCAAGTCATTCACCAGCTCATGCCCCAGCTCTTCTGCCCAGTAACTGGGACTCGGTGCTGCTTTACCTCCTCTAGGAAGTGCTCAGTGTCTGTGGAGAGGCATATCTTCTCTGAAGGAAGCCTTCTGCCATTGAGGGGCTTTAGAAAAGTATTGAATGGACAAGATTAGTGCTTGTTTTTTTCTTCTTTGGTTGCCATTTACCTGGCCATTCATATTTGGAACATTTCTTTTAATAGTGATTTACTTTTGGCTTGAAATTTCTGGAAAAGCTGTCCAATGCAAAGCTAGGACTTCAGGGCAATAAAATAGGATCAATACTTGTTGATCTTTTGAAAAACTGTCCACAGAGAGTGGTGTTTAGACCTTCACAATATCCACTCTCTTCTCCCTGCAAGTGAGTGGAGTAGGTGGAGAGGAAAGCTGAAACCAGGAGGGATCTGTATCCAATACGTGATTTGTTCTTTGTGGAAAGACCAGCTTTGTTTCAGACTGCTCCAGCTGGTAAAACTTTCACTCTGTAAATTCAGTGTGAAACCAAATGTGTTTCTTGAAACAGATCCTTGGAGGACTTTCAAAGACACCGGTAGGTCAGATGTATCCAATTAGTAAGGGCCTGTGACAGCAGGCGAGAGCCCTGAGGGGCAGGGTGGGGAATCTTCCCAGAACATCTTGCCTGCACCAGGCTGAACTTCACTGAGGTCACCCCGTGGGTTAGAGCACAGGGAGTTCATGGTGGGGTTTTGGTGGCAGAGCCTTCTTTGAGCAGGGCTCACATAGACAGTCATGTCATAGGCTGTCAACCCCACTTATGCATCTACCTGCACGCCTTCGCAAATAGTTAGGAAATGGGAATGGAGGGACATTTCTACTCCTAGCATTTTAATGTTTCTGTCTTTCCTGGCTGCTGTTTTGTAAACATGTCCTCTCACAAGATTTTTCAGCTTGACTTCTCTTTAGCCATGCTCTCTATCACCTGGGAAGGTTTTACCCCTTGTAGTATATCTCTTTTGGGAAAGCTCAAAAACAGATTTAGAGTCCCTGCAGGCTATGAGTTCAGGACCCTGTCTTGGACCCCAGTACTATTGGGGGAATAGCCCTGATACTTGACTCTAAGTACAAATTTTCTCTAGATCTTGTATCTTTGGATCAGCTGTCATTACAATGCAAAGACAGTCCAAACTTACTCTGAGTGTTGCTTACATGCAAGGGTTTGAAATGTGACTTCCATCCATTACTTACAGCCTCCATGCTGGATTACTCACTGCGTAAACTAACCAGAGGAAAATTTCCCACAGAGACGGCACCCAGAGTCTTGCACCTGAGAGGATCTAGGGGCATTTCCCAACTCGGACGTGTACACTGCTGCTGTGGAGAGGCAAAGGGTAGCTCAGGAGAAGGGCGTGCAGCTGCAGTGGGGAGCTGGGCACAGCTCCTCCTGCTATTACTGCTATTACAGAGCTTGGTAACAGCCACACAGAAGCAGAGATAGGCTTAGTTGGTAAAGCCCCAAATGAGAACTAATGAGATGGTAAAGCCCCAAATGAGAACTAATGAGAGGAAAGGCGACCGTGGTTTAGAGGGTGAGACAGAGCTCTCAAGCAGTGTTCCTTTCCAGTATTACAGTGGGCAATCCCCAGTCATTTTCCAAGCTGAAAAGGGGAAAAATAACACAGCTCTATTGACTCCTGAAGGATGCTGGAGTGCTAGGTGTAGCATGAAAAGACCTAGCCCTCTAAAATGGGGATCAAGTTGAAAACTACATCAGAAACAAAAGTATCCACATTTACTAGCTATGTTTCATTATCTGAACCTCATCTTTACCAAGAACCAAATATTCAGATATTAAAAAACACTGGCCAGGCTGTTCCTCAGTCCTGTTCAGAGGCAGCACTCAGGTGCCGAGGAACCTCAGAATGTACCTGAGCTGCCAGTAGGACTACTTTAACAGCAGTATTAATTTTGAAACAGCCGCCAGTGACACAGGAACTGCTCCAGGTGTGGGGTGTTTATGAGCTGATTTATGAACTAGAGTAGGGTCACAGCAGCTATCTATGCTATGGGTAAGTATGCAGAGGATGATGGCTGCCTCCAGCTTCAGCCCCTGCAGATGCACCTCACTTCATAGCTTTCTGTGAGTGGAGGACAGAGGAATCAAAGCGCAGGAGCCCTTGAGGAAAGGATGAACAAGGCTTTGCATTTTAGATGGGCTTTAGGTTAGAAAAATAATAAAACCGGAGCGTTTTAATAGAAAGATCAGCTCTAACGTTGGTAATCTAGACAGACAGCAGTGGGATGAGGAGAGACATAGGGAATGTTTGATGTAAAATCAAGGTCGTGCCCTGAAAATCAGACACAGACGTGGAGAAAGGTATGTGAACCATTAAAATGAAAGGAAACCTGAGATAGTTGCTCCACCAGCTGCCAAAGACACCACACTCTGTTTGTGCACGCTGGAGCCTACTTTCCTCCACATTTGGCAATGTGGCGGAAGCCGCATTGTGGTACCATCAGAGGAGAGGAAACCCAGAGAATAAACCAGAAGTGACCTAGGAACATACTTTTAAAATTCCTTTCTACTCATTAATCTGATGTGGGAGATGGGATTCAAAGCTCTCAGTGGAAGGGAAAATCCTGGCCCAGGAGCTAGGGGGCTGAAGCCCTCTTCTCACTTGCTGAGCTGACACAGGGAGCTCCTCTCCTGCTCAGAGGCAGCAGTGAGCAAAAAGGAGCTGCTCTGTCCTTATGTGTGACCAGGCAGCAGTGTCTTGGCAGATGCTGCAGAAGTCCACAATGGTTGTTTTTGGGAGTGCCAAGGGGCTGCAGAGAGACCAGCAGACTCTTCACATGCAAGTGTGTACATATCTGAGGAGCATGAAAGTTCTGCTCCTCCTCATTTGTTTATGCTCAGGCTGAATCTGAGAGGCCCTGAAGCTGATAGCATTTTTACTGCTGGTTCACCGAGTGCTGTGACAGTCATTATCCTTGAAACATCTGTTGTTGCAGCACCAGCCTTCACTGAGCTTTCTGCTCGCGACTCTCAACATGGGGAACTGACTCCTCCAGCTCAGCAACCGCCTCTGCTCCAGTGGGTGAGGCTGACAGGCTCCTGGCAGGGACAAAGCAGATACTCAGGAGGGCACCTTGTACCCACCAGGCACTTGCAGCTGCATCTGGCCTGCACCCCGCACTGCCAGGACAGTGTTAGATGTTCTGGGATAGAAGCACAGGCTATCCACTAGGAGAAAGCCAGGCCTGTTTGTGTTTACATTGCTGCAGGGATCACCCCGTGCTGCTTCTGGATTCAAAGCTGTGCCATCAGCAGCAGAATGGCTGAGCCTGGGTGCAGCTGGGGCTGTGGCCTCGTGCCACTGCCTCCTGCAGCTCTGTGCTGCCTGACAGGACGATGGACTGTCACTACAGCCTAACAGCACATGTGCTTACTCAGTCCCAAGCAGCTGGAGTGGAAAAAGGTTTCCATGCCTGACTTCCAGATCAGAAAATCCAAATCCGTGTGCAAAGGGACAGAGCACAGGAGTGATGGCATTCAGTCACCACAGTGCCATCAGACACAGATGAGGTACTCCTGAGACACTGAGCAAGTTGCAGAGTGTCATAAGGGCTGGAGAGCCACCCCACATCAGTGGGGAACAGGCAGACACAGTCTTTGGCATGTCCTGGCTGGGACAGATTCTTGGGTGCCAAGGCTGGGAGGCAGGAAGGTGGCAGGTGGGGAAGGTACCGAATTGCCCTTGCACCTCTATAACTTCCTAAGTTTCTCGTCTGTCACCCTGTGTCCCCATGTGTGACCGAGAGTTGTTGGCTGCCTACAAACTGAGGAGGTCTCGTCCACGGGAAGGCAGCCAGCAGCAGTGCCTGCAGGGGGAGGACAGACTTTTCCAAGGAGCGCCAGTACGAGCTTTCTTCCTCTTTGTACTTGGTCATCTAAACAATGGCTCTGATTAAAACCAGGAGCTGTTGGACACTCAGCTGCATGTGGACATCAGCCCAGCTATTTGGTCAACAAAATAAAAATTAAGATACTTAACTCTGAGCATCTGTTTTCTTGCTTTGTCCTTTTTTTTTAATTTTGGCTGAGTCCCTGTGAGATTGGACCATTTTCCTGACAGGTCAGCACAACTAGTTGCCTTGCAGCTTTCTAATGATTGGTTCTTTTACTTGATGATGGCCCAGAAAGCCGCTGGGGATGTACAGTCAGCATCCACCCTTTTTGGGAAAAGGAGAGGGTGGAAGGGGAGAGGCCATGGTTCTGATTTGCTTGGCTTGGTGCTCAGGCTTGCTGAGCTGCGCCTTATGCTGCAGCCACGTGATTTGTGTAGCTATGACACAAAATCATAAATCAATCCAGTTGGGCTAGAAAAGTTCACGAACCCTTACTGAACTTTTGGACGAACATGGGTCGAGTTTCAGGCTCATAACGAAATCTGAAACCAGGCAGGCTTCAGAAGGATTTGCGTTTCATTGCAACCCTTTTGTAGAGCTTCACTAGAAAGGTGGTGGTCAGGAAAATGCTGGGTTTGGTTAAGCAAAAAGGTGTCAGCATAAGAGCCTTTAAATAGAGGAAGGCTGACTTTATGAAATAGTTCTCCTAACAGTTAGTGAAAAATGATTATTTTTGAAAACTGCCTCTTGTACAGCCAGGAGTTATCTTCATTTCACAGAATTGTCCAGCATGGCTGGCTAAAACACCTGCTGGGAAGATCCATTCCAGCATATTTTGCAGATTTTCAGAGACGATTCAAATCTCTTACTCTTAAACCTATTAAATTCTAGTGGTCTGTTTGAAAACTCCTGCTTTTTTTTTTTTTAATCTCATTTTATGGGCATGGAAGTTTCTCAAAAACATCTTAATCCAATGCTAGCAAAAGGTTTCAAAGAGCATCTTCATTTTCAGACAGCTCAAAAATCATCTGTATTCCTCCCTTAAATCTGAATGCAGAAATGCAGACAGAAAGGGCTTCCTTGTCAGGTTCACTATTGCTTTTCTGGCTGAGGAGGGTCAGGCTCTTTTGCTGCATCTCCCAAGATGGCAGATATCTTCAGTGGATTGGTTTGAGTTCAGATTTTGAATAAGCCTTTGCGGTGTTGCTTATTGCAAGTGGGTCAGGGCCAATAATCAGGAGATTTTAATATAATGAGATTTTAAGATAACAAGATTTCAGGTCCAGTTTATTTGCCCTCTTCTATTTGAACCTGCAGGTTTCATATTTGCAAACTTTTCCGTCCCAATGCACAGGAGTGAGAAATCTGAGACCCTCAGGCACTCATGGGGCTGTACAGCTGATTTCTCTGGAGAACAGCAGAAACGCCATGACTTTTACAGAAAAAAACTCAATAATTGGCATTTGTGCCTCCAAATGACCAAATGGGGCTCTGACTCCACTGAGCTTTGTTTTTCACCCATTTACAGTACAAATTAGTAGAAGCCTTGTTATACTTTACAACTTGTATTTCAAATAAACATATCACATACCAAGAAAATGCTATGGCTATTCAGTCCAACGTTTTCACTGTGCTTAGGATGACTCTTACTTTTGGATTAAATTGACTCTGGAGTAGATCCCAAATTAGCAAAAACAAAATAAAAGGATGTGATTTCAGTCAGTTTAAACACCAGAGATACACAATAAATACTAAAGCTTAACCAGCACTTTGTGGAGATTTGTGTCTCTCATAAAGCAAATTGTGCTGGTGTAAATGACTGACCAGTGTGAAAAAGGACCAAAAAGGTCCAGTGTTCTCCTTATTGACAACTTGACTGTGATGATTCAGAGGAAAGGGCTAAAAAAGGGAGCACAGTGAAGTGCCTTTCTCAGGAAGGAATGTTGTGACTCTCAGATTCTGAGCAGTGATTTTTATTCAGCCTGGGTAAAATTCAGTTTGGAAGTTAAAGGGAATAATGAGCTGAAAATCTCTGAGTTATGTACAGCTGTCCCAGCAAAACCAATGCTCCGGGCTAACTTCTGCTTCTGTGGAGATGGATTTACCTTGTGTAGGCTGCTGGGGGACTGGACCCCAGGATCACGAGCATCTTGGGCTGCTCTGGACCTTGCTGGACCATGTCTGCATTCTTGAAAATCTTCCTTTCCACACGCGAGTCCTACGGGCTCCCTCTCTGACCTCTGCCTCGTGCATGTAACTCCTGAGGGTCTAAGGGAAATCACGCTGGGCTTATAGGCTTACAGCTGAGTTTGGAGACTGATTTGTGGCTTTAAAATATAAGGTCTCAAATATGAGAACTGTTTTACTCCGTTTGTCAGAGCAGTGGATTCAAATCCTTCCTTGCCAGAGGGACCCCAGAAGTAAGAATGGGAGACAAGTCAGAGAAGGCAGAGAAACAGGACTGGGCTTGATAGATAATACATGGCAGAAAGACAGTGTTGTTCCTCAAAGAGGACAGAGAACGTGAATTCTTAATGTCAGGAGATGAGGGACCAAGAAAAGCTGGAGAAAAAGCATCAGATGGAGAATATTTCAGCTAGATATAAGGGAAATTCTTCATATCAAGCCAAGAAATTACAAGTTGCTAAGAGTGCTGTGGAGTTGGAGTAGGCTCAGGATGGCAGCTAACAGAGAGCTCTGCTGGCACATTATCATTTCTGTTGGCATCTGACGCAGCTCGCTGTGGGCCACAACTTGCCATAACTGCATTCAGCACTCCCCTAGGACCTACAGCTGCAATGCCAGCTCAAGGGGACTACACATAGTATCAAAAACTCTGCAAGCCATTGAAGAACTGCATGTTTTCTGGAGTGCAGATGAAGCCATTCTGTCACTAAGAAAATTTTTCAAGGGCTGCCACAATATCAGTGGTGTTGCAGAATCGATCACAGAAGGGTTAACGTTGGAAGAGACCTTAGCAAGTCATATTGTCCAGTGCCTCTGTTGAAGAAGGTCTCTGTTCTACAGCAGGTTGCCCAGGACCATGTCCAGAAGGCTTATGAATATGATGCCTTAATTGGCTACCTGCAAACAGAGACTAGACAGGAGTAAGAGAATAAAAGTGAATATTTATTTGAAGGCCTTCAAAGGCACACCCTGGGGGCACACCCTGGGCCGCCAGACCCAAGATGGACCCCAAGATGGACGACAAGTCACGAGTTCTTACCCCAGTTATAGGTTTTGGTACATTAGTGTATCAGCATAAATTCACCAATTAAAACTTCAGCTACTGATGTAATTCTCTCTGGCTTGCCCCCCTTTCTTTAGATGTTGGTTTACACTTTCTGGGCTTAGGACCGTCCAAGTGTCCTTGGAGAGCAGGCCTGGAGAGGGTTGTTATGTCTATCACTGCCCGAGAGAGCAGCTAACAGGTTACAAAGCACTTCAGAGTTACACACACTAAGTACAACAGGATCTAAGAAATACAAAAGTTAAAATTCAAGGCATCAAATATTTCCAAGTATGGAGACCTCCCTATTTCCCTGGGCAACCTGTATATCAGTGATATAAAATAGGCTTCCCCCCTTTCATGCACCCTGTGCGCACCTTATTCTTGAACAAGTTCTGCATGTAGGAGATCAGCATGTACTTCAAGCAAGGCCAAAGCAGATGACTCACTGGATGCAATTTTCATCCCAAAGCATCCATGTTTCAGCACAGCATCATGGCTAGGAGCTCCTACCCTAATTCACCTTTTTCCAGACCTGATGTTTTCCAGGTGGAGACAATTATTTAATTTCCTTCTAGGCATGAAGGAGCCAGAGTCTCTGACGTTCAGGTGAGCTCCACTTCATCAGAAGGATAGAGAGCACCTTTTCAAACATGCTTCCACTGGGGAGAGTCTAATGTGGAGAAAATTGCTCCCTGGGAGCTATAAGACTGAGAACTGTGCCATGAGAACCTGTAAGAGTTGTTCTTTTGCCTGGGTAAAATCTTGGTGGAGAGCAAACACCCATTTGTGCTATAACTGATAGCAGCAGGAACAAGATTAAGGTAGATCCTGCATTTCCTAATGGAAGAGTTTCTGCTCCTCAGAATTCAGAGTCCTGTGTGCATGGGACTTTCTGAATGTGTGCATGTGTGGTCCACAGCTCTTTGTTATATACTGTGATTTTCCCCACTCCTCTACAGAGATAAGTAGGTAAGAGGCAGCTGTTTGGATAAGTCAGCAGCAGGCGATAAGATTATAACAAAGCCAATGGACAGCTAAGGAAACTTTCTATGCCACACGCGGGGTTTTTATCTGGGGTCTACAAATTGTCTTTGTTTCATTTTAAGGGCTTAACTTAGCTCATCCTCAAAGCAAAATGGCCTCATCCTTCCTGTCATCTTCCAAGATAGAGGAAGTGGTGAGATGAGTGTGTGTGTTCCCTGTCACTTGATATCACCTTACAGCAGAGCCTGGAAACAGGCTTTTTAATCAGCATATTGGATTTCCTTTCCTTGTTTCCCTCTGTCTTTGGTTACTTTGGCAAAAAGAGCCTCTATTTCCTCCTTTGCTCTGCTTAAGCAAACTGGAGGATTCAGAGATGGTGTGAAATGAGCCAACCCTGATGGGACCTAGGCACAGCCGTTCCCACCCCTGTAAAACCCCAGAGCAGGGAGTGCTCCCATCCCCTGCTTTGGTGGCAGGGAAATTGCACATGTGTACTCTGTGTGTAACCTAAAAAGCCTGAAGGTCACTGGGCAGCTACTGAGGTGATAACTCAGCCAGTGTTTGTGGGGTGGCTTGCAACTACTTAGCTCTCAGCCACTGCAAAAGCGGAGAGGCTTTGAGTACAGATGTGTCGGCTCATCAGAGAAGGTGAATCAAGAGAACCAGTGCCAGAAAACTGATTGGTGGAAGAAATCTTTTAGCTGGGCCTTTCAGATGCTGGAGACGTGCATTTAAGGGATTGGCTTGGTAAAATCAGAGTGTGACCTGCACCAGGGTTGCATACAGGCAGGTCTGGAAGTCCCATGCACTGCTATATGTGTGATGAGCACTTCTGCCCTGTCACTGAGATCATAGAGCAGCTAGCAGTACATAACATGTAGCATTTAATAAAAAGCATTAAAGGATCAAAACAAAATTAAAATGGTATCAAAACAGAGCAGTAGCTTGAAGATGCACACTGTTCCTCTGGCCCTAGGGACCAACACATCTCTAGAGTTCAAAGCTGCCTTGCAAGGCTGGTCTCTGCCCCAGAAGAATTTGCTGAGTATACAGACAAGGCACACAAAAAATGGGAGAAAAAGGGCTAAGGGCTCATTATTATTGTATTTATTGACCAAAGGGGGCTGAAGAAGCAGAGGAACTTAGATGTGTTCCTGATTTACTTCACATGTGTCCTAGTTTTTCAGCAATCAGAGGTCTTCCAGCCATCTCTTCAGCTTGTGCCAGACATGGGATATTCCTTTTCCACCAGGACAGTCACTATGAGGTTCATCAGGAATGCTACTGCATGTTAAATCCTCATCCTGTCTCAGTACACATGACATTGCAAGCATAGACAGGCTGTTTCAACCTGATTTAACCAGGTCAAGGAGGAATTGTGTAGCAGAATAACCTTACTCCCTGCCCACTTATAGCCTAGTGTTTGACCTCAGCTTGCAGTTCACTGAAAACTTGTGTGAAAAGAGCTATGCCAAATGAAAGCTACCCAACACCAAACGCAAATTTTGTGAGGAAGAAGTAAATTAAATAACTGAAAAAATTGGAGAAATGTCTAGACTGCTTAGATGGGTTTATGTATTTAAGAAGAGTTGGCTTATGTGTTTGCTAGCAACTCACCAATCTCAGAAACAAATACTTTAAATCTTCTGATACGACTTTTGTCTGGGAATGAAGACATGAAACAAAGAGTGCATCTCATTGAAAACCCCAATCCCAAGCCCTGAATAACCCAATAATAGTCTACAGACCACCTTAAAGCTCTAAGAACTTTTCTGCCTGATATTTTTTCATGCTTATTAGACGTGTAATGAAAAATATGATTTATAACACAATCTTCATATATACAACCTTTCTTCTAGAAAACAATTTTTTGTGCAGTGCTGATAGAAGCATCTGAGTTGTGAAGTAGTTTCAACTGCTGAGAAGCAAGAGGTTGACTCAGTTAAAAACCTTTCAACATCTTTATTTTAGTTCCCTAGCAAAAGGTCACTAAAGACATGCTGAACAAAGGCGGGAGAAGGCACTCCTTTTTCTGCTGTTGATGGCCCTTGAGTTGCCAGCGGAGAGGAGAGATTCTCTGACTTCCTCAAGTGGAAGAAGGTGCCCTCACCAGCACCAGGGTGAGTGGCCCACAGCTCCATGGAAGCTCTGCACCTCATTCACTGACATGAAATACTTTGTCCTTACATTTTGGTGAAGAAAGTGGTTATAATTCATCCTAACAAGCCAGAAGGAGACTCCTCCTAGGTAAGACAACCCTCAGGGATTACTGAAGAGATCTGGGAGTTCCATCAGGGTACAGCATTAGGAAAACAGGCAATGAAGGGCAGTCAGGACACCAGTGATCTTTGTGGTCTTTTTGCACCCTGAGATGTCTAGTCTGGGCCAGCCTGGGGCCTCCCTGGACATACCTGCAGAGTCCAGATGATTCGTTTTAATCAGGAAAATTACACTGCCCAAATCTTCTTAGAGAATGGTGCATGGAAGAGGACAGATTTCTCACTACTGTAAAAATGACCCTACATGGGAACTTCTGCAGAATATGCATACATGTACACATCTACATGTGTATAAACCAAAATTATCTAAAACTGCTAACAGATCAAAGTGTCAAGAAGTGATTTTTGAGTTCAAAAGCAGTGTGCTGAGAGGAATGAAAGAGTACAGGCTAGTTTGAAAAAGAAGGAAGTTCCTATCTTGCTTTTAGCTCAGCTTTTTTTTTTTTTTTTGCATTTATGGCTATCAGTTGCTAGTTTCATATTTCCGAATGGGCTTTGGCCTAGCAATTCTGGGTGTAGAAATCAGTATTTTTAGTTATGAAGCAGAGACATTGTTGTATTCACATTCTTTGGATCTCCTCTCCTGAGGTATAACTATTGAACATCTATTAATTGCACTTGAAATAAGCGCAACACTACCATTACTTTCAGTAAGGTCAAGGCTGGGTCCATTGTAGACAGAGATCCATTAAGCCCTTTATGTGCTGGCCAGGCCTTAGAAAACTGGCCTGGCGTTCTTGTTGTTCATTCCTCCTGGCTGCTGTTAATCAATTAATATGTGAAATTGCAGAGTCAATTGTGGATGGGACATTAAT
Source organism: Picathartes gymnocephalus (assembly GCA_013390045.1). Classification (NCBI taxonomy): domain Eukaryota; kingdom Metazoa; phylum Chordata; class Aves; order Passeriformes; family Picathartidae; genus Picathartes; species Picathartes gymnocephalus. The sequence goes on along the minus strand of WEKY01003526.1, from coordinate 167,019 downwards.
ATAGAGTGTGCACTGTTTCCCTGCAGGAATTCATGTAAAAGCTGTCATTAACATCATGCATATACATGAGTCCAACAGAAAGCTATTAACTTATGTATTCATCCAAGCAGGCTCAGTAACTACTTTACCATCAAGTCTCGCTGCGCTAGAAATTAAATATGTGCGTCAAGGTTAGGACTTCCTGGGCTGGGAAACTGAACCAGAAGAATATTAACAGATGTTAGCAATATGTGTGTGTGGGAGGAGAAGATCACACCTGAGCCTAGTCAGTACTGAACAGTATCTGAAGCCTGGAGCTAATAATCTAGAAAAATGCCCACTTTTAAGGAGCACAGGCAGAGTTAGTGTTCTCTGCTGATGCCTTTCCCCTCTCAGTATGCCCAAATGGACTTTCTGACACAGTGTTTAAACACTGTGACTGTGTTGAAGTGTGACCTCTGGCACCCAGGATCCTGCATGGCCTCTTGCAGCAAGACAAAGCCATCTAAAGAAACGTCTCTGGCTGATGCAGAATGACCTATTGTCTCCACCTCCCTGCTGTAGCCCATTACCTGGGGATGGAACAACAATTCCTGCTTCCTGTCCCCGAGACAATCCTCTGGTTGGAAACAGAAGTATTGAAACTATGTTCAAGGCAGCTGGTTTAAGTTGGCTTTAGTTTCCAAAGATATATTCCCTTTCTAAAAAACAAACAATCATTAGCTGTTGCACAAAATTATTAACAGAATAGGCAACGGATGTCAGGAAAATGCAAACTTTAAACTCTGTTGGAGAAAAGAGCCTGTTCAGGTCTGAGATCAGATTTCCAGCTGTAAAAGAGGAAGCTCTGTCCAGAAGTGCACACAGGACTTACCAAGTGGCAGAAATCCACTATTATCCCACATCGCAGACCCCATGGTGTCTGAGGGAGTGTGCACAGCAATCAGGGAAGCAAGCAGTCACATTTGTAAAAGGTCCAAGGAGGGGAAATGCTGTGTGAGAGCTGGGAATTGGCAAAGACAACTCTTGTTTAATAAAATAAAACAAAATAGACTAATAAGACAATCTGGGAAGAAATATGGCCAGTGAGTTGGACGTTTGTTCTGGGGGAAATCCTTGGGAGCCATTTCAAGGGATATAGTAGGAGAAGGGTGACCAAACCCCAGCTAGAATAGAGGAAGCCAGCGCAGACTGAAGCACAGAAGGATCATGTCATGCTTAACTACCCTTCAGGAATCCTTTGAAGATACCACTGCCATGACAGATAAGAGCAATTTAGTGGGTAGCAGAATATTTTGATTTTCCAGAAGCATTTGACAGTTTTCCATACAGTAGATTAATGGCTTTTGTACAAAGACATTAAAGGGAAGATAAAACAGTGACTGGAATGGAAAAAGAGCTTAAAAATAGGAGACAAAGGTTGGCAGGGGATGGAAGGAAGCATTTCTGACTGTTTCTAAAACTGACATCACTTCTATTTATAGTGGACCCAACGATATTTATGTTGAAGCCAGTGGTAGTTTGCCACTGAGATCAGATTTGCAGGAAGACAGTGAAAATGGGTGGTGTTCTGCTTTGATCTATGTGGCTGTTCAGAACAGCCTAAAAATGGGATGGTCAATCACCTTACTCTATGAGCTGGAGACAGACAACCTCTGGAAGTGCTGCTGCCTTCACTTGGAGGGTCTGGCACAGGGGTAAGTTCCCCCATCGAACCTGTGCAGAGGGGTCTGAGCAAGCAGCACTGCCTGCAGCCAGGCTGCGTGAATATTCCCATCCAAACCACTGCCTTACTCATTGGGCCAAAAGTATTCCCCTGAAAAGTGCTATGGGAAGACCTGGAAGCAGGGCTGAAGCCTCCTGTTTGAGGAAGCAAAGGGGCTTTTCATAATCACAGAATCACAGGATAGAATCACAGGATAAGCTGAATTGTAAGGGACCCTCAAGGATCGTCGAGTTCATCTCCCAGCCCTGCACAGGACCATTCCCAAATCACACCATGTGCCTGAAAGTATTGTCCAAACAATTCGTGAGCTCTGTCAGGCTTGTGCTGTGACCACTTCTCTGGGCAGCCTGTTCCAGTGCTTGACCACCTTCTGGGTGGAGAACATTTCCCTAATATCCAACCTAAACCTCCCCTGATACAACTTCAGGCCATTCCCTCAGGTCCTGTCACTGGTCACTAGACAGAAGAGATCAGTCCCTGCCCTTCCCCTCCCCTCACAAGGAAGTTGTAACTGCAATGAGGTCTCCCCTCGGCTTCCTCTTCTCCAGGCTGAACAGACCAAGGGACCTCAGCTGCTCCTCACAGAGCTTCCCATCTATCCTTAATGCTGCAGGCTTGAGCATCCTGAGCATGTACCTGCAGGAGGATTAGGCCTCATCCCTGTTGGGAGCACTGAGTCCTAAGGGTGGACCAAGTGCCAGTGGGGTCTGCTCAAGGTCAAACAGGTCAGAAGTTTAGGAGACAGCCCGTGAACTGCAGATCCCCAAAAGCCATACACATATTGCTCAGCAGTGGTAACATATCAAGTCATTTCAGTCCTAAACTTGGAATGACAGGACAGTCACCTGTCATTAAACCATAGCCTGCTCATCACAGGTAGGACAGGGGGTAGCTCTCAGTGAAATCCTTTGGTAGCCAGGGCACTGTAATGCCTAGAGGTGATGAAGGGTATAGGGCAGAGGAAAGCTGAGGTCCTGGCTCCTGGCTCCATCAGCTCCAAAACTTAGGGTTATCTCAAAGGAAGCAGGATTTGAGGTGTCTAAACTCTTCCCTAGGCACTGCAGACAACTGTATGTATCGCTGTCTCCATGTCACGCTCCAGGAGTTGTCCCTGTTGATGTGCATTGGCAGTGGGAGTTAAAAGAGGCTTCATGAACAAGCATCTGAAGGCTCAGAAAGCCACAACCAGAGGAAACTCGTGCTCAGATTGCCACCTCATGAAGGTATTCTGCTAGCCCTGCTCTTGCTAAAACCAGGGTGGGTCAGGCTTGATGCCTCTGAAGTTGTCGAACAGGTCAATCAAGTCAAATCCCATGAATTCAAAATTGGTACTTGTCTTCAAGGTCAGTAGAGTCATGTTGTTTGTTCAGCAGAAGGACATACAGATTTTCCCATTTTACCAGTTGGATATGGACTCTGGAGTCATGTACTACCTCCCTCTTAGCTGGAAGTGTCTTTAATGTAACCTGGTGCTCTTCTTCAAGGATATTTTCTTGGTCAGACCCATAGATCTAGGCCTATGTAAGAGATCTTAAAGATATTCAACTCATCTCCATTGAGTATCTCTATGTTTGCATTTGAACTCAATATATTTGCATTTGCACTCAAGTTATGTTAATTTTTGGACACAGGGCACATCAGGCAGTATATCACTAAACAATTCTTTCCCCCACAAGCCTTCACTATCTCTCAGTCCTAAAAGAAGCAGTCTGCAAAACAGAAAACCTTTTAGATAACTTAGTCTGAATACTTTCTGTCCCTTTTCAGTTTTGCCTGTAGCACTTTATCCTGGCTTTCAGAGTGGGGATAAAAATACAGGAAAAATTATATCATGTTCAAATGCCTGTGGGGAAAACAAACAGCATTTGAAACATGTTGTTTTAAAATATAACTTCCTACCTGTAGTCTTTGTTTTTTCTGGAAGTGTCTAGAATCCTTGATAGCACTTGAGTTCTTAAAAACTCTTTAAAAACTTACTCAATGAAAATAAATGAAGATAAGGAATACATATGGTAACAATACTGTCTCCTGCTTGGTTTCAGTTTGTTCCAGCTGGTTTCACGATGGTGAGTTGCAGGGCGAGGAACACTGTGTTCATGACCATGTTACTGGAAGTGGCAGACAGACTGCTTGGGCAGCTCACCACCTCCGTGCAAGCAGGTAAGGTAACAGAGAAGTCAGCATTCACCTTGCGGCAATCAAAAGAGTTACTTCGGTACAACAGTGGAAAATCCAGCTCCTCCAACTCCTTGAGGCCACCATAGGAAAAGGTCATGATCAGCAAACAAAAAGAAAATAATATCTGGGTGTTCAAAGTCTGCCTGAAGTTTGATTTCTCTGCCAGAAAACCCAACGCTAAAGTTTAAGATAACATTTAGAGGGAAACAGATGTACTTGGGTTGTTTATTTGAAATAACTCCTCATACCTCATAGCCCAGCTTTGTAAAATCTTTCTCTGACTTGAACATTTTATGTGGTCACTCCTTACAGCAGTAATCATTAGTGATGCACAGGCAACCATCCCAAGGGAGACATACTTTACACTCCTGCTTGTAACTGACAGCAAAGAAAAAGCTGTGTAAGTGTATGAGCTTAAATATACCATGTTGAATTCCTTATTAAATAATGATACTAAATTCTTACACATCACTTTTTTTTGTTGCTGGATCTCTACAAAATGTCCTATCCCTTCCCTCAGTGATACTATCCAAAAGAGAAATATCACCTGTTGTGTAATGCATAGGAAAATATAAGGGCACAATAGTCAATAGCCGCAGCTTAAATAAATGGCTGAGGATATGACTGTGCTCATTCCTTCCCTTATTTCTCTGTAGACCAGTTGTCAGGGGAGGAGAGGAGTGTGTGTGGCACTCAGATGTACTGGGAGCTTTCATCGGGGAGCAGAATGTTTGGCACCCGAGGTTATCACCTGCTGTATGTATTTTTGGGATTGCCCAGGTATGAAAAATTATATTTAAACATGCCTTTAAACAACCCCACCCACTGCCCTCTGTTTCCTTTACTTGCAGCCTTTGGGCTGCAATAAAGTTAAAACCCGGTTACTCTGATTGCTGAAATTAATTGTGAGATTAGCAGAAGCAAGGCCTAAGGTGGAGCAATTTTTGTGTTACAAAACCAGGAGTCAGCCCACAACTAACATCACAGCCGCGGGAAATGGCAGCACAGGCCAGGGTTCAATGGAATCAGCTCCAGAACAGCCAACAGACTGCATGCTGGCACCTAAATTTCACATTGTCTCCCTTGCTCCTGCAAAGTGAGGAAATCCTCTTTCCAAAGCAGCTCTACCCAATCTCCCCATATTGCTACAGTACCCATGGAGGAGAAGGTGTGGAGCTGTTGCTACTGAATCCCCCTCGGAGAGGGCAAGGGAGCCCTTTTTTCTCTAACTGCAACTTGTTTTCTCGGGAAGCCCGGGCAGAATAGCAGGGAGCTTTGATGGGGAAGTGGATATCATGACAAATCTGGAGCGCTGAGCTCTCCAGGGCAGTGATGCTACAAGGACAGCAGAACATGTAGGTCTATCCCTGGTGTTGCCAGTGAGCACATGAGGACAACGTGTTACTTTCCCTCCTTGCTGCCTATTTTTACCTGCTGTACTGTAGCTACCCAACCTAAACCGTGTGGTCTTCCAGGCTGATGTTGTCCTTCCCAAGGTCTTTGCATTGTACACACAACAAGAGGCATTTTTGCAACCTGGCACTGCTGTGGTATGGATGGTCCATTGGATCCTCAGGATTTTCAGTCCCTCTCTAGGCCTAAGTGCTGCATTCACACTTGTGAAATAAATTTGAAAAAAAGTGTTGCGAACTCTAAAGGCTGGCCTTGTAAACTGCCTGCAAATTTCTCATGGTAGAACAAATAAATAATATACATATTTGAATATGATCAAAGCGTAGAAAGGTTATGATTTGTTATCTACCACTGGGCATTCAGGGTTGCAGAATCTTGTGGCTGAGGACTGGGGTGCAAGAGTGGGTCTGCAGTGGTGATGGCACCAGAGGAATCCTTACACAAGCTTCCGATGGAAAAACTGAGATCAGGTATATTGTGCCTGGGAAATCTGTGCTCCCTACATGTTTTTAGGTTTTTTGAACGAAAATTTAGGGTAAGGAAAAAAGATTTTAGGGGAGCTGTTGCCGTGCGTCCCATCCCTGGTCTGCTGTTCTGTGTTCGTAGCACAGAGTGGGTAATGGCCTAAACAGACCTGGTCAATCCTCTAAGCTAAATCTCTAGTTCTAGGTAAAAATAACATTTGTCAGATCCAAGCAACAGAAGAACTTACAGGGACTGGAAATAATGCTTCTGATTCCTGCTTTGCAAGGGAGACTTGATGGGTGAATACAAAAGATGGGGGGCACTCTGCATGCACCTGGGCTTCCCACCCGCAGTGTGAGCACTCACTGACACAGTCTCGGGGCTCACCAGGACAATCTCCGGGCTCAGTATCACTATATCAGTGCTCCCTAAGACAGTCTCAGTTCTCACCAACACGGTCTCTGCGCTCACTAGGAGTGTGTGAGAGAAGCTGTGATGGCGTCCTCTGGGCAGCCCATTAGAGGCATCACCAAGGAGAGGCCTGCATAAACTCTGCTGCAGCTGCAGAACACACCCCTCCTCCCCATGCCCTCTGTGCTCAAGCCACAGATCACTGTAAGTCAAGACAATCCTCAGCCAGGGAAGCAAGGATCTCCCAGACAAACACTTGACCTTTTATTTGTTCATGGGACCATATTTGTTGGATCTCTTCCTTACCAACTGGTGTCTGAAGTTCAAGAGACACTGTATCTTTGTTTTTCTCTGCAGCTGTGAACTATGACAAACATGATAAAGTGATGACCTAACATCTAGGGCTAGGTCTCATGGAAAAGCAGCGTTTTTCCTCATTGCTGTAAGAGACAGCAAAAGTGCATGGTGTTCTTGGTATGAGCTACTGCAGCTCGAGAGCATCATCTCGAGCAGTCTCTGTCCTCACTGGACAATTGCCTTTCCTGGGACACTGCTGCTCACATCCCACAGCACCAGCACGCACAGGCTCTAAGACAATGAGGTATAAAAGTACTTCGAAAGATGGCCAAGGAAGATGGCCAAGAGCTGTGAGGAAGACAAAGCTCTGAACAGTGCTGGAACTGAAGCAAGGTGTCCACCTTCTAAGGGGAAGGGAGCCTTGGAGCTGCCTGATGAAGTGGACAGACACTCAATGGTGCGCAGCAGCACGCAGCAAGCAGCCCTGCCCTGCTCCTCACATCCAGTGGTTTCCAGAGCTGTCTCATTATCTCATTTCAAGAGTGAAATCTGATTAGATTTAAAAAACAATCAGTAAAATTGAAAACATTCAGATTTTCCATCTGCTGGTAAGCAAACCCTTGGGTTCGAGTGTTACTGTATGGAGAACACAACTGCAGCTGGCTGGGTTTTCCCCTCCCACCAGGACAGAAGCAGGCTGTGGATCTTCCCTGGACCTTGCCTGGGCCCTGCTGCAGGAAACCTGCATTTATGGAGTCATTTTGTCCACAGTGACCATGAGGTTGTCAGTGACCCATAACAACTCCTCAAGTGAAGGCTTTTGGCCATGCTCTTGTGTTAGTGAAGTCAGCAAGAACAATGCAACTGATTCAAGTAGGAACAGATTTTGGCCTGACAGAAGCAAACAAAAACACTGAGACAACGAGCCCTCTCAATTGCTCAGAAATAATCTTCCAGCTGGTGGGCATAAAACAGTATTTACAGAAAAGGCTGAGCTAATTTTCCATAACTCTCCAGCAAGGCAGCCCTCTTTCCGCTGCTTGTCTTATAAAAGCAGAGAAGCCAGCAGTCACAGCACTGCTAATATAAAATAAATCAACAGATTGGAGGCATCTTTCCAAATAGACAACTGTGTTTATTAGTACAAGATACTGGTAAAAGCACTCTGTAAAGAAGATTTCCTCATTTCTTTGTTTTATGTTTATTATAGCCGCTCCTCTGTTGCAACAAATAAAACTGACATGAGGATTATTAGAGTCAAAGGCAGACTTGGATTTTTTTTTTATTGTGCTCAGGGTAACTAACACAACAGACAGCAATGTAGCAGGAACTGCAAAGGGAGTAGTTGTTTCATGTTACAAGGCAGACCAAGACAAATTTATGTGGGTAGTTTCCTGGGAACTGATCCAAAATGAACCTTAGATGTCACCATCTCCACAATGCTGAAGATTCAATGTCTATTCCCAGGGCATAATCTCCAGCCTCAAATTAGGTTCTTAGCATGGACAGAAACAGGATGCAAAGTGGGATGCCACAGTTCGATACTGAGCACTGCAAATGATCAGCCTCAGTGGAAATGAACCCCCAAAAGTCTCTATTTAGGCACTGAAAATAGAAAACACAGATTAGCAAACACTTTAAATACAGATGAATAAATGTTTATAAATTGTTTCCTTATCAAGAGATGCTGATCAACCTTGTACTTCTGGAAAAGTGATCAGAGTGAGTATGAGAAATATATTCTGTAGAACTTTCTGACATCAATAAAGGGCTAAAATATATAAGCCTTTTCCAGGGTTTTAGTAATCAGCTCAGGTTAACAGCTTGAAGCAAAATAACCCATCTGGTAGTTATTCTATGGTAAATACCCTGGGGCAGCATGTATTTGTTTGTTAGTAAGCAGTGGAAGTGCAGAATCAGAAGGCTGATTTTAAAAATTTCCCTTTCTGATTAACTGGATCATTTTGTTAATTACAGGCTACATTAAAATATGGGTTTGAATACAGGCAAAATAAAGACCCCCCACAACATACATTTATCCTCTGCAAGAAATAAAATATGAAGAACTGCCAATACTGAATCTCAGCCGTGTTTGCATACTGCAGTGCTGCCAAAGGCAACAGTGTGAAAATCTGCAAGACCCACATTCGTGCCTGGAGTTATTCGGCTCATTCTGGTGGAGATAGAGCTGAGATAAGTTTGTCTCAACAGGGATAGACAGAGCTGCCTGTCAGGAGCAAAGATCAGTGCACTGCTCCTGGGAGAAGAGCAGATACCAGCCCGCAGCACAGGAGTTGGTAATGCTCTGTTTCTTCCATGTGAAAGTGCAAACCATTCCCAGCAACTGGCTGGCCCACACGTCTTCATATCCAGCTGTAGAGTGGTTTCCAGCCTTAACACTATCTGGCTATGTTTCCCCACTTGCAAAACAAAGAATAGGGACCTAAGTGGCCAACCAGGACTATGAGAATGGGGCAAGTGTGGTGATATTCCCCTGAATACACTTTTCCCTCCCCTATGTGCATTTGTGGTTTAATTTCTCCAAATAAGACTTGTCCTTGCATTTCATAGTCTCTGACAGATCTTAAAGGAAAGCAAATCCTTTGTGAAAGCACATCACTTCTAGTGCTTTCTCCTTACCCACACTGCTGTGGTTCCTGCCTTATGGTCCCAGCTCCCTAGCAACAGATGCAAGATACCAATTTTATCCCTCCTCCAGGTTTCGTGGAGATTTAAGCTCTTGATCCCACACATGTACGTGCATTTGACTGCCTGATGTTTCTGCTCAGTGCTAAAAACCCATGTCTGTTGCTTCCATGGGAAAGATGATGAACCACCTGGGACAAAGCCTCAGAGCTGCTTTGAATTGCTATATCCTCGCAGTTTCTTCAATTTTTGGATAATTTACCCAGAGAGCCAGTGAAGCTTATGCCATGCAGACCTATGCTGGCAGATGCTTCCAACCTTGAAGTCATCCACCCCAAACTCCTTCTGTAGCACAGATAAATTGGTCTATGAATTTCTGATGCACCTGTCATGCAGCATGGAGATACCATGACATTTGTGTCAGTGGGAGATATCAAACCTTTCCAATGTGTCTCTGTTGTGCTCTGCATTGGGATGAGCTAGCAAATGTCAGTGCTAAGACTAGGGCCATGGTGTAGTTTCAAGTGTGTATTGCTTGTAGTGGGGCATTTTGCAGGGTACTCAGTTAATTTGTTGTGTTGCTGTAGGAGTCCCAGGCAGAGAGGCAGCAGGAGCAGTAAGGCTTATCTGAAGGGAAGTCAGATATTACACAGCCCAATAGGCTGGATTTCTCAGAAAATGTGTTGTTTAGCTGATTGCCATCTTGGCGAGAGACAGCGTGCAAAAAAAGCACAGAAGTGTGTGGGAAAGAAAACAGGGTTGATATCAGACATTTGGTATGAGAGCTAGCTCTGTACTTGACTAACTTCATCGGTGTGCTGCTGGGAGTTTGGGTAAAGCTGACATGGATTTGAATGAAGAAACTTGGATAAGGGCATGAAATGAAGTGCAAAAGAAATATAGGCTGAATTTCAAGACCTAATGTTTAAGTGTGAGGGAATTTTTTAAAAATAAAGATGTCAAAAAGGAACAAAATGTCCTATTTTTTCCAGCATCTGTGTACAGTTAGACAATATACTAAAGAAGGTGCTGCCTCTTCCTGCCCTGTTCATGCCCATAAGCACCCCAGGGTCAAATCTCAGGAAGGAGTGAGTCCATGCATGTGCACTACGGATGCATATGGTCACACAACAGGGACAGGCAGATGGGCAAAAAGGCTGGGGCTTCACTGGGTGAAGACTGGGTCAGCTCATCTAGAAGTGAACAGACCCATGCTGCCTTGCACTGGGCGCAGACTCTGTGATCAGTGTTTGCAGTGTAAAACAGACCCAGCCCAAGGAATTCAGATCACTCTCTGCCCATCCAGAGCAAGATACTGTCCAAAGAGCACATCCTCCTCTATCAGGAGCTCATCTTCTACATGCAGCATTGGGTCTGAAATCAAAGATGGATCTTAACACAAGGAGGCAAGTGCCAGCTCTAGATGTCTGTGCCACTCAGGCAATTAACTGACAAATACAAACCAGATCTCCACATTTCAAAGCTCATTTGCATTGCTCCTGAGACAGTCTGTCGGAAAAAGATGCAATTAGGTTGAAGCCGACAAGATTTATGCATGGGGGGGGAAAAAAGGGAACAAAAAGCAAATCTGTCGAACACCCTAGGAGAGTGGCAGCACTGGCATGAGCATCCTTTGCAGGAGAGCAGTCAGCAGGAGCTATAGCAGCCAGGAGAGAGGCACAGAGCCGCTTCCCCCCACCTCCAAAGCCAGCAGGGAGGGAGGGGATGCTCACAGCGATGAAATGTTGCCGGCAGCCTTGGTGGGAGGCTGCTGCTGGCAGTTCAGCTGCTACATCGCCAGCCCAAGCTGCCATCCACCCTCGGCCACATGGGCCAGGCTGTGTGCACAGCTCAGCTGATCCTCTGCCCCTGGCAGAGTTCAGTTTCTGCTCGTCACAGTTGGCGCATGTTGGCATGAGGGTCCTGAAGATGTATCCCTCCAGAAAACGTTCCTGCTCTAAATAGGAAAGCTGTCATTCTAGGACCGTGTGCAAGCTTAGCAGTCACCTCAATGAATGAACCTGCAGATCAGATATCTGAGATATACCTCCCTCCCTTTTGCTTGACTAGCTTAAACAGAAAGGTGCCAAAATCTATATGGCTCTCTTCCCTCAAAAATGGGAAAATTCCAAGTATATGGTATGCCTCTTATTTAAGAGTAAAATCACTACAGTAAAATCAGCTGTTTAGCATTCCACATTAAGAAGACTCAGACTTATTGTGAGATTCGTACTTGTGAAGAGAAAAAATAAAGCTTTGCCTTGCAAACCATACTTAAATCTGCTCTGTGGTAAAAAGATTGCAATAATTACATGATTAAAACATTTTAATGGTTGTTGGAGATTGCTCAGTTGGCGAGGAAAAACACATTCCCTCTTCCCATTTTTTTTTCTTTTGGCACCACTCTGACAGGAGCTAATGGTGTCTGAGCAGCTCACTTTTTAGTCTGGTCCTTTATTTGCCACTGGCAGACATTTCAGCAGGCTGTTAATAAAAAGCACTCCTGTTTTCCCTCTCCAGGCAGGATGGAACTGGGGCAGCCCTGGAACTCTGCCCTGCTGCCACAGGCAAGCCCAAAGCTAGTCCATACCGCTGTATTTTAACCCAGATAGGCAACACTGTCAAGAGTCCTCTTGAACAACTGAGTCTGGACAGCCAATATATTTGCATGTGGGTTAGCAGCAGACAAAGAAAAGCGATCACTCTTGCCTTTATCATGCTGGCTGTACTCAACAATGGTTGCATGGCCCCAGGGTTTGCAGCCTAGACAGCGAGCTGTTGGTTCCTAGCCATCTCATCCACGACACTCACAACTTTTCTAAATCTTTCTTATGTCCTTTTAAATGCTACCCTTTTGAGGCTTAACATTTGTCATTCCTTGTAAGAATACCTTCGGTTGTGCTGTTTGCAGAGAGGCTGCACAGAGGTGAGCCGGGGCCCCCATCTCTGGCAGCAGCACTGGGGCTCCTGTTTCATGCTCTCTTCATTTCCCACTAAGTCTCAGTATTTAATTGGCCTTTGATTGTCTCTGTGGATGGAGGTGCTCTTTCCATGGACCTGTCTGCTCAGAGCCCATCACCATACACACAAATTGGGGGTTGTCCTCCCCTCCATATGCACCACCTCATACTGTCACATGAGCAGTTTGATTCACAATCTAGACAATTTATCTACAAGAATTTGATTTGCTCTTTTATTGCCAGATATTTTCATTAGATCCTCCTGCAATTCCTAACAGTCTGCCTTCATTTTAATACCCTGAACAACTCAGTACTGCCGACAAATGCTAACTCAAGGCTCCCTTCCCTCTCCAGGTCATTTATGAACACATCAGAGAACTCAAACTTGGCACAGATTACTAGCACAGGTAAAAGACCTGCACAGCTCCATTGATGACTTCCCTCCACTGAGGAAGATGACCATTTACTTCCATTTGCCATCTTCCATCATTTAGCCAATTATTTGGGTTGATGAGGACCCTACCTCTTGTCCCCTGGTTTCCAAAAATTCTTTATGAGAAGACTGTAGGAAAGCCAAAGGGACAATGTCACTTGCACCACATATAAACCGATCTCACCAAAACGCCCCGAGAGGCTTGTTGGGCAGAAGCCAGGTTGAACCTTTATCGCTTGCCTGGTTTTGTCCAGATGTCCACTAACGTTATCCTGTAGCACAGTCTGGGTTAATCTGCCTGGCATAGATGTAAGAGTCGTCTTTCTCTAGATTCCTCCGCACTCGTCATCTCTTTTACATGAGATCACAGCTACATTTGCCTCCCTCCACTCTTTAAATGCCAGTCAATGAGTGCTAACTGTCACCCAATTTCTTGAATAAAATTCCGTGTTAGATTTCATTTAATATTAATTACATTTAGAATTTCAGACCTCTGATTCAACTGTTAAGAATTTTCAGGATGGAGAGGAGACTTTTGTAGGTGCTGGATTTCACGAAGGACTCAGTTTTACCCAGGGGCATGAATTAATTACAAATTAACATGGTAAGCATACATATGGCTTATTTGCCTAGCCACACAAGTTGTTAGGCATCCAATTTGCATACAGCAGGACTTTGCTTGCACAGATGCTGTCAAGCATGAGCTAACATATTCATTTACTGAAAAATCCATCTTGCTATATTTCATTGTTAAGTACAGAGTGCTTTATGCACAGTTTATCTTGTACTTTCTTTTTATTTATATCTCTTGTCCTCACTACTCTATTTTTTTTTCCAAAAAAAATCTGTGTTTGGAACGGTTATGTTGAAGTTTTGAAAGTAAAATTGACTTATCCTGACTGTAACCAGTGGAATATTTGACAGAGATTTCAATGATGCTAGTATTTCATCCAGATCTGCTCATTACTCCCGCTAGTACTAAGAGTAGTAAAATACCTTCCCTTGCAACCATGCTCCAGGGATAAGTGCTGCCAGCCCTGAAGAGCTTCCTAGGGATCAGTGAAGGAGCCCTGAGCTTGAATGCTGAAAGCAATGGCAAAAACTCACTCAAAGGTGACAGAACTGGTGTACAAAATCCACAGATGAGAAAAAGAAGCTTTAAAACAGTATGAGGTCTTTGGGCAAAAGTATAGCAGAACCAGAAAGTACCTCATGGGTGATGGTGAACTCAATAGATTGCCCAGAAAGTCAAAATCAGCACTACTGAAATATCAGTGCTTATAGATTGCATCTTGACAAACTTCAGGGGAAGATCCAGTTCTGATACAGACAGGATTATGATGTGACAGATGTAGATAGAAGCCACGTCTGTGTTCTCAGTAATGTCTGTGGGGAAAGTGTTCTCCAGACATAAGATTCCAAGAAGTACTAGAAAATATCTGAGCAACCTATAAAACACTCTTGGTAGTACTGGAGAGTAGAAACCAAAAAAAAAAAAGTATCCTCTGCCTTTATGTACTTTCTACCAACTATTTCTGTCAATAATTTTGGTTTTTGTGCATGACCAGTACAGCAAGGCTTTGTTGGATATTGTGTACTGCAAATGAGACAGGATGTGAGATCTTCGACCGAGGTCTCAGAGATTGCCAGACATCTCTGCCAACCCAAACCACCATTCACTCAGATATGGTCAACAGTGAAGTGGTGCTGAAGAAATCCAGCCCTGATGACGTTGGCCAATTATAACTGCCTTTAGATGGAACTGATTTTCATGATCGATTTGACTAGGAAAAGTAAACATTTCAGAGCAGGAAGAAGAAAGGAAAGGGTCCATAACTATGCCCTTCTGTAAGCCAAAATATAGATCAGATCTGCATAAAAGTGAGTTTATTTTTATTAGCTATTCTTCATGCAAGCTGTTGCCTCTCAGGCACCTCACCTCAGACATTCCTGGCTGGCATGGCTCACAGTGCTGGCCTGTGATTTATTCACGAAATCCACGTCGTGATAGCAGAATTATTTTCCATGGGGAATTGTCATTCTTTTGGAGATGGGACAGAGGGCTCTGAAATTTCACCTGAGGCATCCTGTCACTGCCCAGCAGTGGGCTGCAGTCCAGTCATGTCATCCCAAAAGGAATTACATACCCATTGTAACACCCAAAGCAAATTTATCTTGGATACAACTCCATAGCTATCAATCAAATTGATCTAAATCAAAGTCTGGCCCCATATATCCATGAACATGGTCACTTAAAAATAATTTCTTACAGTTTGATTAATCCTAAGCTTTCTTTCCACGTGAATTCACAGTTAATTAAGTGGTAATGTGTCCTGCTGTAGTCTCCTTTGGGAAGAACTCAGCTCTGTGGGCTGATGGAGAAGAGGCAGCTGTGACACTCAAATCCTTCCTTTTATACAGCCAGTGTGAAAGCAGGCCCAACACACTGAAAAGCTCAAAAATTTTACTAGATTCACTCAGGAGAAAGGGGGACATTTCTGCGAGATGCAGGCACTTACTTGTCCGGATTTGACCCAAATGGGCAGCTGAAGGAAGGACATGACCATGTCAGGAGAGAGCACCTCCTGCTAGTGACTTCTTCCTCCTCTAAGAGCTGACCCAGCTGCCATAGGGCAACCATTTCTGGTTAAACCTTCCCAGGCATAGACATTTAATTTGCTTCTTTGCAGAGAGAGTTTGAAGTTTCAGAAGGTTCGGGATCCACTTTCTTCCTCCTTGCATTTCTCTCACACATGTCCTTCTTCCCAAGCTGCAGGCAGGATCTGGAGCAGAGTGCCAGCCCAGCATGGACATGTGCCCAGGGTGGAGAGAAACTTCAGAAAGTTTTGATTAGCCAGGCAGCCATTTCATTTACAGACAGCAGTTGAGCATCATCCAGGAAAATGAGTCAACTGAAACATAATTAACTACATGTCAACAGAGCAAGCTGAATTAGTCTGTCGAGGAAATTAACAGGCACACAGATACAATAGGGCTTCCCAAGAGCCTAAAGAAGTCGAATAAAGCGACACAACAACCAACTCACATTTCTAATTAGAGAAGAAAGTATGAATGAAATACAAGTTTCTCCCACATCTCACTCACCTTTCACATGCCCCTTCACAAAGGGATTTCTATGTGTGGGAACATTTCAGGCACATCTAGAACTTGTTTAATCCAAAAGTCAAACCATGTTGGCAAGTTAGCTCAAGTCACTTTGGGCAGAGGGGGGCCAGTTTCTGAGGCAGTCAGTCATGCACTTGAAGTAATGCCGTGGGAGTTAAGAGATCAGTCATGCAGAAAAGCCAGCGAGCTCTACACGGCAGCTCATCAAAGGATACTCAGAACACTCTGCAGCCAATCCTGATGCTGAAATCCAGGCTCAAGTTTCAGTTTCCAGTAAATTCAGAGTTCACAAGTGGGCATATTTTCTCACAGGTAGCAGTAAGCCTCTTTACTCTGCCTTCATGCTCCCAGGTCAATTTTTTGCCTTGGGTAATTAAACCCAGTGTGGGGCTGAGGGACTGCACAATAGGGAACACCCTGGACAATACCCCAGGAGCTCTGCATGGCTGTCAGAGCTTGTGTCTCCCCCAGCCTTCCACCTGCATTCAATTCAAAGCCCCAGAGCTGTAACCCTATTTTGGGCACTTCTGCAAGCTGGATCCTACTGACCTGGGACCCCTTTGCCTCCAGAGCTTCCAGCCTTCCTTTGTCAAGGACGTGGTGCAGGGGAGCCCCATCTCCACAGCTCTCTCACTCAGGGCTTAGCACTGTGTGTTTTCCTAGGAACTAAAACCCTTTCCAGCTTCAAAGGATACTCTTTCTGTCAGCTCTGGTGGATAATGAAGTTGTCTTCACAGCCAGACACTTTTCTCAGAAAAATTAATTCCCAATATGTTGCAAGTGCTTCAAGAACCATGACATGGCCTTTTACATGCTCAAGCCCTCCTCACTTTCCACACAAATATAAGCAAAGACCCAAAGCTTTGCCAGAGCCCTCCCTGGCTGTAAAACTCTGACTTCACAGCCATGTGTGAATGGCCAGGTGAACTTAAGTCCCCCTCCTCGCTTTCATTCATAAAATCCTGTTTGCTATTACTTCTGATAAGAAAAGAAGAATCAACTTTCCAAACATAAACGGAAAGAAGCACTCTGTTTTTCTGACATGTTTTGCCATAGTCTCAGGTTTAAACCAGACCCGGATGGCCATGTTTGTTATTCTCCTGTGGGCAATGAGGAAGCAGTTTCTCAAGCCAGAGATGCAAACTGGAGTGATTCATTGTGCTTTACATGCCTCCTGTGCTTTTCCTAGCCAATTTAGGTAAATACAGTATTGGAAATCGGGCTGTGTATGAACAATTGTGACAATTACTGCTAAGAGCCCCATCACTTTTTGCTTAATTTAATATTCTCTGTAATTATGTTAGTAATAAAGAAAGTCATTTGGTATTAATGTGAATGTCACATGCCCTTCCACGGAAACCTCAGCAATAACTAATGCTCCATTAACACCTTAAGTGTCTTGTTATTATTTATTCATTTAGCATTAAAATTGATGAGGCTGTTTTGGGGAAAAAGGAGTCAAGATATATTGTATGAAATCCTTTTTTTTTGTGAGTGTATGACCACACTCTTCCTGCAAGAGCCACGGGACATTGGTTTAGTGAGAAATGCCAGTGGGTCTGTAGCCTTAGCTATACTCTCCTCCCTGCCTGCTGCTGTGCTATAAATAGCTCAAGCTCAAACAGAGAGATTCATAAGACGCTTCAAGAAAACACCAGAGGAAAATCAGGAGATGATGTCTGGCAAGCCTTTTGGCAGAGAGACTGAAGACCCATGAAAATTTCATTGTGTTCCCCTCTATATCATGCTTCCAGATGTCTGTGTACAAGCCATGCAGAGTGAGTCCTCATCTCTCTCAGCTCAAGAGAGACCATGGGGTTCCTTTTGTTTTCCTGTTTCTTTGTGGCCAGAGACACAACATGAAATATTTTGTTCAAGAATAATACATTACTTTTAACTTTTTTGGTCCACCAAGAAAAATTTCTTTTTCTGGGATCAGTAGGATCCTCTCTGTGTTTTGATTTTCCCTTTAGCTGCTGGAAAAAATCAGCCATTGTCTGGGTCCAAACTTGGTTACTGCATTTGAATTAAGCATCTCAGGTTGTCCTCCAGAGCCTAGAGGATCATCCTTGGCAGGTGGCAAGTGTGATCTGCCCAGGGTCACAGAAAAGGAAATCTGTGGCTGATGGCAGACAAGATCCTCTGAAAACTGTGGTACATCTGGGATGAGGATTCAGGTCTTGTAAACCCCACTCCTGAGTACCACTAGTGGTCTCATCCTTCCTGCCCAGCTATCCTGAACCCGAGGGCTGCTTCCAGCACTGCAGCCAGAGCAGAGTCCCTGTGTTTCCCTGCTTCTATAATGGCTGTAACTGATTTTCCAGCTATTACTGTCATCAACAACTCTATTAACAAGAGACATCTAGGCAAAGAGCAACTCCCCTTATGGCTGAGTTTAAGGTAGCCTGGAGTTTCCCAGCTGAGTCTGGGCTAAATGTATCCTTCTCACACCACCAGCTCCAAAGAGCTTTTTCTTTCTTTCAAAAGCAACAGGGAGCTCTGCATGCTGCATGACCCCTAGTCCCCAATTAAACAGCTATCCCACAGCTGTTACTGACTTCCAAAAGTGGATCTGTCAGAAGTGTGGTAGTTGTGATGAGATCTACCACCAAAGAAAAGAAAACCCAACAGTGCCTGAGGAGACAGACTTTTGTTTGACACTCTCTCCCATTCCACACACGTGTACATATATATATATGTATTTCCATACACACAGGATAGCTTTATAGTAATTAATGTCTTGTCACTCACTGTAAAGCCTCAGTAATATTAGCTGGACCCATATGTTTTTTGCACATGCTGAAATGTCATATATTTATGTTACTTTTATAGCTTTCCTTCCTTGCAGGAACAGGATGTGCTGCCTTCTTTTTTTCCCTACATTTTCTTTTCCTTCCTCTTCATATCATCTGCTACAGCTTCTCTAAAAGAAGCAGCTCAAGCAAAGGGGATGTTCCTTGCACTATTACCAAGATGCGCTGCCCAGCCCTCGGCTGTGAGAGCATTTCTACCAGGAACTGAGGGCTCACCTCAGGTATTTCCATCCAAAGTGTGCACTACTGACACTCATCATGTGCCCAAGCTGCCTGACCATGGCATGTGACTTCTGTGGCTTGGCAGGAGGTAGCTTGGCAAATAGGCCGGGCAGTTCATCACTTCCCACCACAGGAACTCTCTCTCTATGCTGCTTTCCTTCTATCCTAGATATTGCACTGAGATTGCTGCTATAAAAAAACCCAAATACAGCAAAGTGCATACAAATTGCAAATAAAAAGTTAGTGGTGACATCCTTCAGTGCTCCATGGAGAGTAAAATGCCATTAGCCTCATTAAAGCAAGGAAAATAATTTTTTTGTGCTCCCATTTTCCTCTTTACTGCAATGAGTCTTCATGAACACACACACATATCTGTGCCTTGGAAACCTTGCTTTGAGTTATAGCTTCTCATTACAAGGAAAAGGTGACAGCTTCAGTTTCAGCTTTCCTTGCAAAGTGTTTTGCTGCCTTTCCTCCACAAAGGAGGCCCCTTGCTAATTCATCCTGCATCTTTACAACCAGAGGAGACAGCACAAGGAACCTGGGTCTGAACTCCTCACCTCTGGATCTGACCCTCATGGTTCCTCCTGGGGTTAAATTCTCTACTCCTCTATCCAGGATATAATTCTCAAAATCAGTAACTCCTTCCCCTCCATTTCCACTTCACGGATTATACTTACCCATAGCACAGTAAACCTACATGTTTGGGTTCTCCATCACTGCATGATTTTCTGTGGAGATGAATGCTTTCATTTTTGCGGCTTCCTTCCTCCTGGATTTTCTCGTCAGTCATCCATGTGTAGTAAAATCAAAGACATTTCACTAAACCATGTGGACATGGTTTTCACTGACTCCATGGGCTGGTTCCCAATCTATGTCATTGTAATTGAGATTAAAAGCAGGCCTGGATGGCCAGTGACCATTGACACTGATGGTCCTGCATTGTGTCATGGTAAGGTCAGGACAGTCCTTATCTTTCTGCTTTGATGTGAAGCACTGAGGATACACATGAGTTACTCCAGTCTGGGTCTGGGTTTGGATCTGAGTCTGAATTTTCTGTCAGAAAGTTACGATTCAGACCTAGATGGGGTACTGTCATGACAGATCAATTGCAAGGAGGAAGCTGTGAAATGTGGAGGAACAGAATACAGATCGAGTGGAAGAGAAGGAGGCATTCATCTGAAGGGATTTTATACTTAAACAAAAAACTTTGGGATGACGTAAGATTCATGAACACCTGGCTGGTGAATATTTCATTGACTGACGACTCACAATTGATTACTCCCTACCAAATTTGTTTCTCTTTTATAAAGCAACAGCAAACACAGATACTTGAGGAGTCTGTTCTCTTTGTTTATAAGCCTTACAATGGCTTCTTCAAACTCTCTGCCTCCGTTCCTGTTTAAGCAAGCATTTAAGCATATACTGGATTGAATTTTCACAAGTAAAACCCAATTTTGCTCACATCTTAATACCCACCTCACCCCACCCCATCCAAAAAGAAAAAAAAAAAGAGAGAGAGACCCTGACAGATACCTAACCTACTTTCAAGCCAAGAATTTATGCTGTTGTGCCATTGATCTGATTTCCCACATCCTCTTCCTGAGGAATCAGCCCCTATGTAGAAGACAGTGGATAATGGCTCTGCATTCTGAGTGAAGCTTCCTACCTGTGAAAAACAGCTGCTAACAGAGTTTGACTGTCGGGAAGCCAGCAGACAGATGCTTTGGGTAAGGAGTCATGACATGAAAGACTTAAGGATCACTGCTAGGGCATCTGTTACCCATCTCAGAAAAAGGAAGAAGGAAACATTATTGAACCATTTATACAGGAGCTCAGAAGCTCCTGGGGACTTTAATTACCCATACATCTGCTGGGTATGATGTTCCTCAATCCTAAACCAAAATAATTCTTTTATTCCATATAGGACCATTTTATTGTGTAGTAAATTTTTTTAAAAAGTGAGATTATTCTAGATCTAATGATACAGAGGGAGGAAAAAACTAAACATTTTAGGTAGATAGGAGGGTCTGTAATGTTGACAGCAGCTTTCCTGGACTGGGTCCATATAAGACAGTTCTGGGCGTGCACAATACCACAAAGGGGTTGGAGAGTGGAAGAGCACGTGGATGAGAGTCAACAGGCCAAGCAAGACAAGCATTCTTCCTGCTTATGTTCTACTCATTTTATGTCATAAACTGTCCTCAAACAGATTGCAATCTTTTAAAAATGAATTGGCTACCTGAGATGGCTTGCTAAATAATTTGAGCAGCTAAACCCAACCCATTTTCAAAATAAGGCAAAATAAGTGAAATGAAATGACACTCAAAGCAATATGTAACTCAGATTGTGCATTGCCGTTCCTTGATCCAGTGAGTGTAATATGTGTAATACCAGAGAAGTGGCATCTGAACCCATTTTAGGAGAGATGCAACCTTTTTTAAAAAGAAAATGCTCCTTAAAGGGTTGCCTAAAATGCACATTTTGAATCTTTTATGTTTTTTCTTCTGCAAGTAATTAGTCTAACTGTAGCATATTTACAGTTGAGCGCCACAAATGAGCTCTAAAGTGAGATCTACCTCTAAATATAGGCATAGCCTCAGTACCACATGGGAAAGAAGAAAACTACAAGCTCTGTCTGGTACACAGCATCTTTCTAGGGAATTGCCAAGCCCAGTGTAGTGTGTGTCAATACAATAAGCAGTCAAGCTTGCTTAACTCTTCACTCAAACCTGTGCCTCCTCTCAGCTCTACTGCAGTACAAAGAGAAGGAGCAGCCAAATCCAAGCAGGGGTTACTCTGTGAAGACTTCAGGCATGAAAGGTTAGAAAACTTGAGTGGGGAAGAGAGAGACACTTTAGGGTGCAGCAGAGAAGTGCAAATTAAGCTAAGAGATACTATCCTCAAACTGGGGTCTAATGGCAAAGTAACAATGTGCTAAATTTGTTCAGAGAAGCAACTGGAGATATCACACACCCTGTAGAAGACAAAAACAAGAGTTAAGGGAAATAAGATCAGGCTTTACAGATACTGGGGTAACCAAAGTACTAGAAGAAATGGTGAAGAAGGAAATTTCAGGAGAATATTACGCGACCAAAACAGTGATCTGCTTCTTTAAAGGGCCAGGAAGTACGAGTGCAGAGACTTCATCAAACCTGTTCCTGAGTATGCTCTTTCATAGATGTTGAATCCTCTTTTTAACCCATCCCAAAGGCTGTGTGTGTTTTACTTGTATTTCTGGTCCGTTAGACTCCTACGGTGAGACCTTCACTCTGTGGAGGATTTGGCTAATTCTTAGCCAAATCTAATTCTCTTACTGAGACAAGCAGAGCTGAGCACGTCAAGGATGTAGAATTAGGCATGCAACAATGCCCAATTTCCCTACAATGAGTATAGATCAATTATTTCTGTTAATTAGTTCCCCCTTCCATGCATAATCAATCCTTGCTTGCATGGGAAGGCGCTGAAGGGCCTGAGCTGGCTGACATCATCAGGTGAGAGTGCCTGGGTAGGTGCCTTGCAGGGCAAATCACTTGTGAGCATGTCTCTGAACTTGCACAGAAATGAAAGCCACAAGCATTGCTGAGTGTTGAGCTTCAGACATACCTCATATCCAACCTCAGAGGAGTGTTCAAGGCCCTAGTAAAAGTCTGCACCTTAACAAAGTGCTCTTCTAACAGAACAGGGAAGGTGGTTTTAGCACCTCTGGGCATATCTGATATATCCTTCTCGGAGAAAAACACTGCAGTGGGTGGTCTTGGGCATGGCTTTCCTTGTGCCTGACTTGCATGGAGCTTTTATATATATTTGTAATGTTCTTTATGTATTTATTCAAAAGTCTAATGATATTTAAATGAAAAATCTCATGCTGATTAAAAGCAGGTAGGGGAATAGCTGGGAAAATGAAATGCACCATGCATAATCAGATCCAGATGACATGCAGCCCAGGGTTTTGAGGGAATGAAGCTAATGAATATAGTGAACCTCTGGTAATTAGATTTGAACAGCCACAGCAAGGGAGAGGAGGGGGAGAAATGCAAACATGGTATAGATCTTAAAAGGGAGAATAAACAAGAAGAAAAAAGAGAGTTATCCTAACATAGGCTTATAAAAAGCCCACATCACTGACTATAACCCCCAGAGGGGAGAACTGCAAAGTGTTTCTTCAGTTTTCCCTTTCAAACTTCCCATCATCTTTTCATTCCCCATTTCCACAGTTGTGCTCTTTTTTGTTTCCTCTCCTCTGCTTCCTCTGCATCCCACCTTCTGATTTTGCCCACAGCCCCCATTTTAGTCCCTAGGAGATCTTTAGGGTTTTTCAGGATGAAGAGCCCTTCCCAGACCATTCTTGATTCCCTTCCAAGGTACAACCTCTCCATCCTGGTCTATGTAGTGACCTAAGCAGTAGAGCTCCATATAGTCCCTTGCCTTCTCAACAGCACAAAGTTAAACCTTTAATTCAGGCTAAGTACTTAAAGATGTGCATTCCTTTAACATGTAAGCAGTCCCACTAAAATCAGTGGAGTAACTGGGGTGTTAAGAATCACAGGGGTTTTTTGCCTGCCCAGAAGAGAAGCTCAAGCATTAATTCCTTTTCATTCCCAAACTGACTTTGTCCCAACCTCTGTTGCTGTGTTCAGGCCCATGTCCTCACCCACACACAAACCCGGGCTCCTCTCACACCTGCCCTTTTGGACACTGCTCTGTAGCCAGTCTGACCTGCCACCTTCACACTTCCCTGTGCGGGAGAGGGGAATCCTGGCTTTGCGTCACGCCCCTGCCTGGCACATGGGGTTGGCAGTGCTGGCTGCCCCGGGGCTGGTGGGCTGAGGGCATTTGGGGCTCCTGGCTGGTCTCCACGCCGAGCTGATTGTGTAAAGGGCTTCTGTGCAGCCCAGTTGCCTGAGTGCACTGACAATGGCCCCCTTCAAGGTGCCACACACCCCGAGGTTAGGAGGCACGACCGGGCTGTGTGACCGAGTGAACCCACTCCGCTCTGTCCCGGGGCACCCACGCAAGGGGGAAGAGGGAACAAATGAGTTACGGTTTACTGAGGGGTTTGGTGGGTTTGGGACGCTGATATGCTGCACATCAAGCCTCACTGAGAAGGTCTTTGGATGAATTCCTCACATTGCTTAAGAATTAGAGGAGAAGCCCACCGAAATCCTGCTGCTTGCTACACCCAGGCAAGCCCCTGAGTGTTGCAGCATCCTGTATATGAAGGTATTGAAGGAACGGGAGGGCACTTTTCCTTTTTTCTCTTTTTGGTGTGGATAATGAATTCTTTACAATTAGTCCAAGAATCAGCATCACTACTTGAATTGTAGATTTTCACACTGAGTACAAAGTCTTTAATGTCTTTCCAATGGAGTTTATATATAAAGTGTTAACAGAGCTTTCTGTTAGGCAACAATTCCAGTGGAGAAGGAGAAAGTGAGTCTGGATGGTGATAAAAAGCAGTATTTATTTTTTCTCTTGATGTCTTCACTAAAGAGAGAAAGTGTCTCTTGGGATCTGTTATTTGGATTATAATCTGAATTACTTTCTGTAAGAGTACTGACTTTGTGAACTAGAAAGATCAGACTAGCACTGAAAAAAATAAATTCCCTTTGGGACGCTTACCTTTTTCTCCTCAAAACCAGAAAAATTCTTTAAATTTATTTTAGTAACACTAGGAACCTCGAGCAGACTTTGCCCAGATTTTGAAGAAGATAGTAACATCTCCTTGCAGCACAGTTCATTACTGATGGGTCAAAATGATTTGCTGGATCAGGAAAATTTCCCTCTCTGGGAGATGTTGACTGAGGCTGTAGGCTTCTCATTTGTATATTGCACAGTGCAACTCAGTTAGCTGGGTTTGAGGCAATCAGATATTAAAATGCAATTTGGAGAAAATTGCATATATCTTCAGATGTCATTCAAAAAGGATGGGGTAGTGGCATCTGTTTCTCATAACCTTTGAAACATTGCATATGTTTCAGAACAATACTATTTCTTTAGAAGTAAACAATATAATTTCTGGATTTTTAAAAATTAAACATGGTACCTTTAATTTAGGATATTGTTATTCTAAAAAAGACAATGCTAACCTTTTCCAACCTTTCTCTGCAATGTAAGTTATTGTTGGCAATATCATGTTTGGTCACTTTGTCTGATCCAGGAGTGTATTTCATGAATTACCTTATAATTTTAAGTGGTGACTAGACCTTTGTGTTCTAGATAATGTCACAAAAACAATTTATCCAGAGCATTTGACAAAGAAATGAAAAATTACCCACTTTTCCCATCAAACATAATTACCATTCACCACATCTAAATGAAGTGCTTGTTGCATCTTTACTGGAGAACCAAAAGCCACTGTGAATAGGTTTATTTCTCCATTAATTGAAAACCGGTGCAAGGAAGACAGGGGAAATGGGCTTTATAATTAACCCTCTTAGTGCTCTGACAGAAAACTGATAGATCTGAAACTTATCCTGTGGTGGAATCTTCTCTCTTTTTTTTTAGTGAAACATGGAAAGCCATGAGGCAAGCCTCTCACCCCTCTTGCTGTAACACAGTGTCTGGCAGTGGGCTGGAATGATGACACAAGGGCAGGAGAGCAGGCAAACCCAGAGCAGGGCTCTGCAAGTATATTCAATTAGGTACTAAATGTTTGGAATAAGGTTTCATTTGCCAACAGCTGTATACAATCATTTGTGGTTTTGAGGCCAGGGTAGTTGGCATGTTATGAGCTTTTGCCTCAGCTTTTGGCATCTGCCTGAAAACCACATGGAAAGAGGGAAGGTTCTGCATGGGGCTCAGCCGGGAACCCTCCCCAGGGAGTATAATCTCAGGAGCCATCAGTGAACAAACCTCACCCAGGTCTCACGGACATGGGGCAGATGCTGCCCACCAGCACTCCTGGCAAGCCCTGGTGAGCGGGAGAAAGGGTCCTTGCTATGTTGTATGCTGCCAGAGCCAAGATTGCTTCACGTGCATGGATTTATGCTTTTGACTAGGCATTTCAGGAAATTGACTGAAGCTGCTTGTTAATTGGAAGCAGTGAGGGAATTTTATTTTCCATTGTGTGCTTCAGTCCTCAGTGATCCAGCACTCAGCACTGAGTTGTTACAGCTCAGAAGCTGCCACCAACCTTTATCCAGTGGTCCCTGGCTTCCCTTAGAACAATCCAAGGTGCTCCCTCTTCCATGCCATGTTTCCTTTCAGGATATCCTAGGAACTGCAACACCCTGCTCCTTGTATCCCCTTCCCCCATTCTGCTTTTTCTTTTTTCTTTCCTTTCACCAATGCATCACCTCTTTCCTAGGGGATGCGCTTTGGGGAAACAATAAACATGTGCTACACATTGGTGCCAGGCCCAGCACAGCAGGCCCTGCCTAGGTCAACACTTTTTGCTACAACTATTAAATGCTAATAGCACCATGGTGGAGCCATGCTTCATCATGAGTATCACTAGTTAGGATCACACTACCCCTCTTATTATCACCTATTACTTCTTCCTGTTAAAAGGGAGTCAGCCTTGAATTGTTCCTCTGGCTCACACTGCCGTAACCAACATCACGTCTTGGTTTCTTAATTGTTTACACCTTAAAGAGCAGTCCTGTATCCTGTAGAGAAGCTCCCAACAGATGTCTAATCATTAACTTGAGAACAGGACAGCCAAAATATGCAGTGCAACTCTGTATTAGTGTTCTTTAGTTATAATAATGGGTTGCTTTTCCCCCGTGGTACTCAGAGCACTTTACAAAGAAAGAGAAGCATTGTTATTGCCATTTAAGGGGTGAAAAAGCTTAAGTGCAATGAAGAAACATGCCTGGCCTTCAGTAAGACGGCAGAGTCCAATTCTTCATAGTTCCCTTGTCATCGAGACACCATACAAACCTACCAAAAGCTGTGTGTCATATCCACACCCCTAAGTGAGAACTCAGTGCAGCTACTTAATAATAACAAGAAGTATAATTTATCCCATATATGTCCAGGAATCAACGCCAGTTGTTCTAGCAGGCACTCACATGCTCTTTGGTAGGGGTGAGTCTGTTCTTAACAGATGCTCAGCTGCTTGTTAACAGGATGGAGAGACGCAAATGAAAGCCCACAGGCTTCACAAGAAGCAAACTTCGTCCCTTGATCACAGCGCAGTGCCTCCTGCTCCTGACAGTTGCGGTTTTATAGTGGGTCAGGTGGACAACAGATGTTCACCTGCTTAACTACAGTAGCAGTAAAACTCTTAAAAACAACCTCTGAACAAAAAGACCCATCTACTCTTACTGCTCTGTAATCGGGCAGGAGCCCTTCAGATGTATTTGTCTATACGTCCTGTCTAATTTCCTCTCAGAAAGCTCAAGCAGTGGAGCCTCCACTATTTTCTTGGCAAATAATTTCTTTCTGTGGTAAGACCCTGCTCTTCTGATGTGGATTTCCTCACCCACCCCACATGGCTAATTTAACTTTTCCCTTCCTACCCATGCTCGTCAGCATGGATGCAATATACACGCTGAAATGTCATCACTCCCCCTCACAGTCACACTGTTGTGCTTGCTCATCTGGGGTCCATCTGTGGGGTGGTGGTAATGGAGTCCTATTATACTGGAGAGTAGGAGGATGGGGGAATGAGAAGCATGGGAATCCTGACTATTGCACCAAGATGGGTGATCACACCCTGTTTATTGGGTTCAGTGCTGAGGCAGCTGTGTAAAGCTCCATACTCTGTGATATGCACAAGGACATCTCCCAGGATGACATCACATTCTCGTCCAGTGGAAATGTCATGCATCTTTTGTTCACCTTTGCTGCTGTTTGCTTTGGTGATTTTGGGTAAAACCTAAGGGACTCTGGAGTTTGGCATTCAGAGTACCTGTGCCATGTTTCTTCTAGACCGATGCAAACATCTGTGTTGATCTATGTCGATCTTCTGTGCTTAGAAACTCGGGGAAGGAATCTAAGCTAGTACGACCATTGATTTTCTCCAGAGCTTTTATATTGTGTATGGGTCTGCTGCTGTCTACAACACCATGGAGGTGATACCTGCAAAGCTATCATTTCTAGTGAATCTATATGAACAGAGACTGGCTTTGACACTCAAACCTAGTGTTAGACAGCACATGGAGATATGTGGGCTGTGAGCTGGGATTTCATGGTCACACTTTCTGCTGAAGCATCTGTCTGAAGCCCAGTGAGAGGCCAGCTACTATGAGCCTGGGGGAGACGTGCAGTGATGCTTGCAAAGCTTCCCATAGCAGAGCTGCTGACCATGGGTGAGGCAGAAGGGGACACATGGGGTAAAGATACTGCTGTCCATAGTAAGACAAAACCCTTGCCCAAAAAAAAGGAAAGTTAAGACGGAGTTTTTCCTCTGTGTACTTCATACATAGCCTGAATTTTCTGCTGCTCAGGGGAGAATGCCAAATACAACTCATATCCTCCAAAGGAGGAAATTTGGTTTAAAAATGAAAAGAGCTAGACATATGTCTCCTCTGAAAATCGGTAGGATTTATGCATCCCAATCTATTTCTCATTTTAAGACTTTCATCCCACACAGAGCACTCAGCTATGCTTTTATGACCAGGTTCCCCTTCCTTGCACAATCACCCCCTCCTTTCCATATTCATCACTAATGGGGATCAAAACTAGCTTATAACCCGGCAAAGGCAGACTTTGTGTTTGCTTTCTACATCTTTGTTAAGCCCTCTGACAGGGCTCTGGAAAAAGTGCAGGCTGCAGCCTTAGCTCAGGGCTGAATGAATGAAGGTCACCATGCTCCAGGATGGAGGTTCATTGTCACACAGTGAGACAGAGATGGCCGGCTAAGCTGGAGGTGGTTTGAAGAAAAGATACTGCACTCAGCTGTGCTCACCTTCAAAGATACTAATCTCACAGGCTTGCTCTTGCCTGCAGAAAGCAGAGCTGTGACTCATGTCAAATGGTGGGAGTGGGATCTTATCCATGATGCTCCTGTGGAAATGCCTTCTCTTATGTGGTGGGAGGAGGAAGAAAGACACAAGGTGTCACCTCAGCTGTTAGGGCTGAGGCCTTCAATAAGCCATCTGATTATTTCCTTGAGGATGAGCTGGTTAAGCAGGAAAAGCAGATGAAAGAAATAGTGAGCAAGTGCCGCTGTCTTGGCAAAATCATCTAAGAATTGACAATTCAATAGACTCTTCGTGAATTCCTTTGCTTTGGTTTTACTCATCTGCCATTGTTACTCTCCTATCATTAAGCAACCTCTGGAAAAGCACGATTAAAATAAGAAACAAACCACACCAGATAACAGGGAGGCACTGCTAGAAATAGGATCCCAGCTGCCACCTACTTCCTTAAAAAATCAATGAGATCTGCTCTTTCTCCATCCTGCATTGAAGATCTCGTGGAGTTGAGGATGTTTTTCATGCCTAATGGGACATTCTGCATTTGGACTGCATAGCCCCTTTTCCTCATCCCTCCTAATCTTTCTTGCTTATTCTTGCTTTTCTTCAGCTTCTTGTAGACAAGAATGCTGGCAGCAAGCATATGAAGTCTCAAATTTGAATTTGAACTTCAAGAATGAAAATACAGAGGTATTGCAGACCTCGAGTCCACTGAGATAGCAGGTTGAGTTATGGAGACATTCAGTCTTTGGGCTGTAATAGTAAGTAGATATATCTTTATACTGGATTATATGCTGGCATTAGAACTGTTGTTAAAACCTAGCACACAGGAGTTCTCAAATTATTCCCTGATGAAAAGATTGGGTACCAGGATTTGAACAAAATGAGGTACTTCTTTTGCTCAACATTTAGTTTAAACCATGGAATTCACTGCCAAACAAAGATGCAAGGCTGCAAAATGCCTAAGCAGGCTCAGCAAAAATATCTGCTGAAGTTGAGAAAGACTGGCTCCTGAGCAGTGGTTAAGGAGGACAGGACAGATGGTCATAAGGAAGAGCCAGTACACAGAGAGCCCTGGGCAGGCTGGAAGGTTGAGCCAACTAGGGAAGCATGGAGAATTGGACTCTCCTTTATTCATGACTGGATTTGACAGGGCCCTGGATAGCTCAACCTGGGCTCTGCTTTTACATAGACCAGATGGTCCCCAAGAGCAGGGACCCAGCCCAGACTTTCTGAGATTCTATGGATTCAAGCCTGAAACCAAATAGTCAGGGTGAGGGGAGGGTTCTTCTTCCTTTGTCTTTGCTTTTATTTTTCTAGGTCCCTTCTACTGCCCATTGGTAGAAATGGCATACTGAACTGGGTGAATCCAACCTGAAACAGCATCAGTTTTTTTATTCTTAGGATTCATCTGCTGTAAAACCCCATTTTACTTTCAAGGAGGATGCTGTAAATTCAAACTTAACGTTGGAAGTAGGGCAACCTTTATACACGGCCATGCGGTCATTGGGATAAGCTATATTCTTCACATGAGTTGTTAGCTGTTGCCCAGAAAAAAAAAAAATCAACAGAAAGCAGCTGGGAATAAGAAGGAAGCAAGGGATGCATGTCCTGAACATCACTGCTTCCATCAATAAAGCTGTCTCTTGTACGTGTGCATGCCTGTATACCACGCACTGCTGAGCTAGAGAGGAGTGCTTAGCAGACAGCATTATTTGCAAACCTCCTGCCCCCAAAGGACCATCTCCAACCCATCTAAAATGATGGTGAGTTCACTGGAGTACCTCGTGACTTACATCCACCTGAGACAGCAGCTCTCCCTTTAACGGCAATGGCAGCGTGTGGGCAGGGGAAGGATGCAGCCAAGTGGAAGGATGGCTGGTGCAAGTGGATCAGTGCTGCATGCACTGCATGTATGGAGCCATCCACAGGGACCCGCAGGCCACAGCAAGATGGGCCCTCAGCAGCCAGCACCACCCTCAGTGTTGATGCCAAGGGATCTGTGCTGAGGCCCGTGAGCTGGAGGTGCAGCCCTCTCTTACATTGCCTTTGTTAATAATGCAGCTGCTGCAGTGGGTGGCAGCCTGGGCTCTCAGTCTGCTTCATGCCGAGGCCTTTGTCCTCAGCTGGGCAGTGTCTGAAACAGAGATGTGCTGAGTTTGTTTCTGGGCCAAACAAAAGCCTGCTCCAGTGAATGCCACTGTGGCTCACAGGCTTTCATCTCAGGATCTACCTGTTCTGTCAGCTCTGCCTGCAAAGCCTGCGTAACTCTGTGTGTTTGTTCTCAAAACAAGCATTCAAATACACTCTTTTGTATTTTCTTTTCCATAAGAAAACCAGAGCAGAAGAAACCTGTGTGAACAAGCCAGTGGGAGCACCCTTAGCTGCAGGAAGCCAACAATAACAGGGGCTCCACTCTCAGATTTCCTCACAGCTCTGCAGCAAACAACAGGGAGCAAAACAGCAAACCCAGTGTGGAAAGGGTCACTGGTGGGACTTACTTTATGAAAAAATGCTGTCCTTATGTCCTGTAGATGCCGGTCACGGCAAAGACAGGCAGGGACCCATCTGTGAGCTTTCCCCCAATCTCTCATGGCCTCACTTCACTAAACCTAACACAGTGCAGAAGTCAGCACTGTGCACGGGTGGCTCCTTTATGAAGCTAAGGGCGGAAGGATGTCTGGGTTTCTGACAACCTTCCTTGAGTTTCCTGGGTTGCATGGAGCCTGCCAGGGTGCAGGGATAGCCCCAAACACACAGGGAAAACTTCCTGCCATGAAAGTCCAACAGGGTTCCCACGGAGTCTGTGTGAGCCCCTGCTCTGAGCAGGACAGCTCAAACTCATCAGGGACGTAAGCCCTAGTTCTGGGTGCACAGCCACAAGGAGATGTAACTAGCAGTCTGCCTTGTTTAGCCCATGCCTTGTGTTTTCCGTCTGTGTTCTCTGTTTGTCCTCTAACCTCTTTGAACTGCTTTTTAAAATGTCTAAACTGTGCTCAGAGTGGGACTCTCACAGGATTACCATCCAAATTATAATTATACCCAGACACGATATTAAAGTTGAAGGGCCAAGTACTCGAAAGTCAAGAAACAATAGAATTTATATTGTCTCTGTACTTTAGTGTAAATCCTTCCCTCAGCAGCTGCTGCGGTTTCTGTGCAGCCTGTTTGCTGCCAGGGGCACATTTTCTGGGTGTCCTCAGTAACTCCCTGCTGCTCCCATGAGGAGTCAAACACAGGGCGGCACTGCACGCTCCCGTGGCAAAGTGGTCGCACAGGGCTGGCTGAACGTGTTGGAGGTATCCGCCTCTGTCCCTGCTGTGTACCCTGCAGCTGTGGAAGCACAATGCTGGACACCCACTAGAGTGAAGGAGATGGTGGATGAAAATACCTCAGCAGGAGCTAATGGTTTTTTCTAGCCCAGATCACTTCTGTGCGAAGCCCGAAGGAGTGGTACAAGGGTGAGGATGAGAGTGAAGACTAGGAAAGAAGGACTTATGCTGGCTTTGCTCCAAACAAAATATTCTTCCAGCTTGGGCAAACAGCAGTGCTTGCGTGACACACTCTCAGAACCTCTTTTACCCTTTACAACTCCTGAGCCAGTGTTTTTTAATCCAAGTTACTGTACACGTTAAGCAAGGATGGAGGCAGGAGGGGATCTAGCAAAGAGAAGCAAGGTCATGAGACTTGAGTGCTGCCCTGGATAATGGAGTTCTTCCTGCTCAGCACCTCGGAGATGTTAAACACATCACTCTGTTCAAACGATTTGCAGGCAATTTGAGGAAGAAACTGCTTTTCTTCCTCATATTTTGAGTGCTTTTAAGTCCTTGCTTCAAACCAGAAGAGCACTTGGACTTGTAGAAGTATATGCCATCAGATTTTGTCAATACAGCCATTAGTCTCTAGCTTTCTCAGATATGGCTAACCTGTTTCACCAAAAATTCAGTCTGGGGCAATCCCCAGGAATGTAAACTTTCAACCCGCAAGGTGACGTGTTGGAAACACTGATAAATAGCTCAAATCAGGCTCCTGGAATGGAAAGCATCCAGGCAAGCTTGTAAGAGGCAAAACCAATCCACAACACTCGAGAATAGATCTTGTCTCTATAAATAATAAAAAGGAGCAGCTGTTATCTAAAAAAGTCAGAGCATGAAGCAAAAAAAGTCCTCCAGGGTATTCGTATACACTTGCAGAAATTGGCACACAGCTGGAACGGGTGTACAAAATGACTCTCTGAGGCTAATGAGGCCTTACCTGTGCTTTAACATGGAAGTGTCTGTGCTTCCATGTGCAGTGTGGAAGGCTGTATTGCTCCAGCTCTCCTCCCTCCCAGTAAAAGGGTGCAAAAGTGCACTACCAGAGGCCTGTTATTCCATTTACAGAAGTGATTCAGGCATTCGTGCCCCCAAGGCACAGATTCAAAATCTGGGTGACTAAGATTCTACATCACTGTGGTGGGTCTGGTTCTTCTACTTCACCTCTCAGCTGAATCTCATAATGTGATGTAAGTAAAAATATTAAATCTGACTTTATTTCTAAACTTGGGGAAAATTTGGCTCTGGTGTGTGTGTTCTAAAGGTGATGTGCTTAGTACCCAGTGGAAAACACTGCAAGTTTGAGTGCTTCACTGTTGATTCCTGCAGCTGAGGATGTTTGCCTTGAACATCCCCCCCTGTGGCTGTTGGCAACATTGAAAAGGAATAACTACTTCCTTAAACATTTGGGAGGGAATTGATGGGAAAAGACACCGATCACATCAACTGCAACCAGCAAAGTCCACTTTTCTTCAACAGCCTCCCTGACACCAGGGCTTTCTAGAAAGCCTTGTGCTCAGGTGAAGATCTTCTCCCCCTTTGGTCAACCAGCCTGGTGCAGAGACAGGCTTACAAAAAAAATGTTTCTGGAGACACATGGTAAACGACCCCCCTGTTGCTCCAGACTTCACGTTTTAGGGTGCTGCTTTCCAGGTGCTTGGGTTTTTCTTGAATTTGATTTTGACTACATGAAAGATCTTGCTTTTAAATTTTAAAAATTGCCTTTTATGAACTCTCCTTCTTGTTGCCTTTCTTTTCTTCCTTTCCTTCTGGCCTTTGGGGATTTTTTCTTCCACATCATAGTCACCACATCCTTGAATTGGGAGGAGAGAAGCTAAAAGAAAATATTTAATACCTTAAATGTTTTTAGACCATTAGCAATTGGTAGAAGCCTGAAGAGGTCATCCCTGGAAATAATCCAGCTGGTGAACTCCTTATGCATGTCACCTTTCCAAGAGCAGTGCCATTTCCTCATGCAGTGAGTGTACTTATTTATTGTGTCATTAAAGCTGTTTTCATTCAGACAGCCTTTAAATATCTTCCCTGGGGATTTGCCAGGCTGGGCAGCAAGCCAAGTGGAGCCCCCTAAAGTTAAGAGCTCAGCTCTGTTGGACATAAAACACTTAACATCTCAAAGACGACAAAAGTGGTACATATCCAATTTGTTTCCAGTAGGAAAGAAATAACTGGCAAGTAGTACACTGAGCCCATCACAATGGACCGGCCATGCCATGGTGACTCCCCTTCTTTCAGGCAAGAGCAGGGTGCTGCTCTATGTTGTATCTGCATGTTGTGATTATGGACCCTTCACTCTGTTTGCCATGCCTCCAGAGAGGCCAAGACTGATGCTCCAAAATCCCATGCTCTATTTCTCCCATGGGCTCTTACTGTTGCTAATCCATTACTGCTGCAAGCCTTCCCCCTGCCCAGGTCACAGGGCTTGAAATTTGGTGCTATGTATCTTGAATGTTGTTGTCCAGAGCTCAAAGGGTGGTGCTGTTCATAATTCACTGTCTGCAGGCCAGGCGACAGCAGAGTCACACCTGGCACACGTTCTTCCTCTTCTGAGATACTCAGACTGCTTTCATACAGGGATGCCACCATGGGTTTTAAAATTTGCTTTCCATGGACCTTCTGCTGGATTAAACTCAGTTGCTGCCAAATTAGCAGAGTGCAACACAGAGGATCAGCTGCACATCTTACTGAGGGACAGGAGAAGATTCCCTGGATTTCAGCAGGTCACAGATCTAGCCTATAGGAGGGAGCTCAGCAAATTGTGCACCCTGGTTCTTGCTGTTGTGAGGAACAACACTGATCATCCCTGACTGAAGCCAAAAGCTTTGTGATCTCACAGTCCCAAGGCAAATGATGTTTTTGTTGGGTTTAATGTCTGGTCCAGCATCTGGTGCGAGATACTCTGGTCTGTTCAGTGAACAGTCCTGAGGGGCTGCCAGCTTGCTTGGAGCATTATTCCTGCAGGGCCTTTCAGACAGCAATGGACTTTCTCCAGGTTTGGGCTTGTGAAGTGCAAATCCAGATCTGATGCCTCAAGACAGTAAAAAACCCATTGCCACCCCCAACTCTGAGGCCTGATGCTCTCTCTCAGCAGTTGTGACAATAAAAGACACCCCCTATTTGGCAATCCCAAATTGCCTGGCTGCTTTCCTCACAGCATGGGTGGGACACAGCAATGCTGAGAAGCTGGCTGAAAAACCTGCAACAGGGAAGAGGGGAAGCACCTCCCACACTGGCAAACCCAGCTGGTGTGCCAGAGAGAACTGCTCAGAAAAGCAGGGGAAGAGGCACACACAGAGACAAGACCAGGAATGTAATCATCTGTGTTTCCAATGAATAAAGCATGGCAGTCCTCACAGACAGAGGGTGAGATAATAAGGATAATAATAATAATAATAATAATAATAATAATAATAATAATAATAATAATCTGATGGTCTGTGCACACCAGGGAACCTCTGCATCAGTTTAAGGTGGGATATGAGACAGAAATTTTCAGCCTTGCAGCAGCTTGTTACAGCAGCTTCTTACAGATTTCTGAAGAAGAGTTCAGCCTCAGTCTTGAATCAGTCCAGTAAGAGCAGAGAAATTCTTGCCCAATAGTTTCAGTGACAAACTGTAGCTGGTTTTCATGTAATTTCCACATTAAAAGATACCAATAATAGTAAATATGTGAGTGGTAAAACAGAAACAATGTTCTCTCTTCACTTAACCCCTCCTGTGCAATAGGCACTTGCAGGGTATTGCAACACCTTTTGGAATCCCTCCTCCATGCAAACAAAACCTGAGTAAGACTTGTTTTCCCCATCATTTGTGTATATTTATTGTGATTTGTATAAATAAATCCATTAGTTTACAGAGCATGGAGATGCTTTTCCAAACCTGGACTTTTAAAAGAACTTAAAACACATACTAAAATTTAATCCTTGTGGTTTTTCCTGTGCCCACTTCTTTTGAGAAAGAAATAAAGAAAAATACAAAACATTTTATTTTGAAATCAAGAAATCAATAATTACAAATATTCAGGCTTTTCCCACACCCCGCCTTTCTTCCCAGAAAGAGTTTAAATGACTGAATAGAGTGTGCTTTCCACAAAATAGAGGGATTTTAGTAAGACCATTAATAGACATTTAACTTTAACAAGTGCCACTATAAACATTTCTCTGAAATTCACCAGGGAACCAGGATTTTATCACTTTAGGAGCACTACTTGGCTCTGTGATATGCTATGATGCTGGATAATGATCTAATAGGCCTCACTGACAACAAGCTGGCACCATGCCATGGGCATGCATAAACCACCCTCCAGCTGGGGAGCATGAGAAAACCTGCAAATAATGCCTCCTGATTTCCCAGCTAGTAGAACAGCATGGATTAATGTGACTGCAGCCATCTCGTGCAAATAAGGCATGAAGTAAACTGCCTTAGCCTGGACATTACTACTGATGGTTGATTTTGTCATTCCAACCATCCAGAAATGTAAGTGGGGTGTTACTTCTTTGTTCCACCTCCAAAAGAAATAAAGGTTCACTTAAAAAGAAAATAGTATAATTCATTTAAAAATACACTGGTACAATACTGCTTTTTGGTTGTCCTTTGATTAGTAGTATTTCCTATTTGAAAAAAACTAATAAATGTCTGAAGTAATGTTATAGATAGTGACATTTTCTTCATTATCTTTTTAAGGTAATGATTTCTGTGAAATTCTTCATGAAGAGGGGATATTTCAATTTACTTTTCTTTCACTTTTAGTTTGAGACATTTCATTCAGCTCATGAAGGTAGTGTCTGTCATAGTAGATTAAAAGAGAAAGAACAGTATTAACTGCATTTGTCATCATTTTACCCTTGCTCTGAGGTCTGTAATGCTCTGCGAGACTTACTTGTCTTCATTTCCAGGGCTTCTCATGGAAATTTCCCTTTGAAAGTGGGTCATATCAGTCGTGACTTTTTTACTTGTCACTTGCAGTTTACGATTCAAACCAAAACAACAAAGAATTCTTGCTTGAAAGTTGTCAAGGAAAATACAAGCTCTCCTTAATCTGTTACAAAGGCACAGTGCTCATTTTGCAGGCTTTGGAGTCCTGCTTTCCAGGCTGGCCCCATAACAACAAACTCTCTTTTCTAGTCAAGAGAAACAGCAGGAACCTGGCTCCAGCCCCTCCAATCCTGGTAGAAGAACCAAGCAAAACCATAGTGTGACCCTTGAATATAGACAGCCAGCTCTACAAACACAAAAGAGGAAGACAGTTTCTGTTGAAGAATTATCATTCCGATTGCTTGCAGCACACACTTTTCATATGGTTTGGAGTTTTTTCCTAATGGTGCTAAAAATAGGATCATGTAAGGCTTCTTTATATTAAGTTTATTTGTAAATTTAATAAACTGAAAAAAAGAAAAGAAAGCAAAGCAATAAGAAACTAAGACAACAACCAATTAGGAAAATAGGAAGAAGAGATATGAATAGAAGTATTTATCTGGGAGCTAGAAAAAGAGGGAGATAATTGACAGTCTTCATTTGCTAATAAAATAGTATTTCTGATTAAGAAATAAGAAATAAGAAACCTCTGGCTATTTTAGTACAGATGTAATTTCCATGGCTAAAAGCATCCTTTTGCCTTTCATCCCACATTATTTGAGGCTAAAATTTAACAAAATCAGTCAAAATACTTCTCTAGCCAGTGGGAAAACACCCACCATATGAGTTTTGCCAGATGTATTAAGCTTATAGGGGGCAGACTAGTCCTAATCAGTCCCTCAGCATCTCTGAGCTTGTCTTTTCCACCTAAGAGAATACAATAAGCCTTTCACTCTTCCCTTACATCACCCCACAGTGACTTTTCAGTCACTTACCCACCTGGGTAATTTTTTATTTTAATAAATAATAAGGATCAGAATAAGCAAGCATGTAAGGTTTCAATTAAATATTTAAAAGGCCAGTGCTGTGGCTGCTGCAGACTATAGCCACTTTCCAGAGTCCTTTAATGACAGTTTTCATTCACAGAAGAGAAGCATGACAATATTTATGACATTGCCCTGAGTGCTTAAGAAAATCTCTGTGTTGATCCCTCGGTAGGCCTGAGATTTTTATCATTCAAGCTTAAGAAACTGATAGGAAGGTTCCTACAGCAATATCCTCCCACCCACCCACTTGGCACTTAAACTGTAAGAGGTCCTTTCCTGACAAGTGGTAATCTTCCTCTCCCCGTGGCATCTCTCAGACCTCATCATAGGAGCACACAGGTGCTTATTTTTCATGAAAGAAAAAAAAAAAGGTGAAATGGATTTTGTTAAACTCTTTTTTTACCCTGGGCCTCAACCAAGCACATGAGATGTGTACCTCAGAAGGTAACAGTTATGGAAAAATCTGACGGATTAGAGGAAATTTCCCTCCCCTACAACTCCGTTTCAGCACAGAGAGTGCAGCCTGGGCTAAGAGCCTTGTGCTCACCCGGTCCCTGGCACAATCCCCATGGCCCCTGGGGGAGTTTTGCTCAGGAATAAAGGAACACACCCTAGCAGTGGTACAAACATCCCCACTGCCTCTAGAGTTTGGCTTCTGGAGCTGCCTTTTCTGTGCCTTATCTTGCAAAGGCAGGCAAGAAGTCCTGCTGGGAAAGGGCAAGCTAAGAGTAGCTGTCTTGAGGGCCATATGAGGTCTGATGATCATTATGAAGACATCAAATGGAAGAGTTTTAGAAATGTGATTGTACCATAGCCGTGGGTGAGCAACAGGAGCCCTGTGATTCCTCTAATGATGACGTTGTGGGTGTTTCACTGTTTGCTGTCATCTCATATGCAGTGTGCAAATTCTGTGTGATGGGGAACATTTTCACCTTACAGACATGGGCAGCAGCTGCGGTGATACAGACATCAAACCAACAGAAGGAAGAGAGAATAACAGCAATCTTTGAAGAGATGTTCTGCGGTTAAATTTTTTGTCGTCCAACAAAATTTGGAGCAAAAGAGAATGAAAAATCAGATGAGTCAGGTCGTCCCAGGGCATCCGATGCTACCACAAGCCTTTTCAGCTTTGCTTACATAGTTTTATTGTCAAGCACAGCATGATGTTAGGCGTGTGCATATGTAACACAGGGGCTCCTGTTCCCAGGTTCATTGCTCCCTTAACCAGTGACATCAATTCATACGTTAAGGGAGAAAAAGGAGAGATTAAGGATTATTAAGGATTAGAGGTGGACTAAAGCAAAATTTAAGCTCAAACTCAATTTCAAACCTGGAATTCAAATCTCTCTCTCTCTCTCTGGTCCAGTCTG
Organism: Picathartes gymnocephalus; assembly: GCA_013390045.1. Classification (NCBI taxonomy): domain Eukaryota; kingdom Metazoa; phylum Chordata; class Aves; order Passeriformes; family Picathartidae; genus Picathartes; species Picathartes gymnocephalus. Next base: position 127,882 of record WEKY01003526.1, on the reverse strand, counting down.
AGTGCCTTGGGTTCTGACAACTGCAGTATCTGGCTGCACATCCTCACTTCTAAGTTTGGGTTCTAGTGGAGCCTTGTTCTCTGATAAAAAAATCTCTTCAATAATTTAAGACACCCAGGCACATTTGGGGTTTTTTTGAGTGTTGCTCAGCTGTCCCATAAGCAGAGAGAGAGGCTGTAATTTTAAGCAGCAGCTCATCAGATTCCCAGCCATCACCTACCAATTAATCTTCTGCAGACATTTTGCTTGAAGCCTTGCTTCCAGGAAAGGGCTGCCAGCTTCTCTGCCTTTTTGTTATACCTCCCTGAGGAGCAATCTAACCTGACAAAGGATTTTTCAGGCCCACCAACATAAGCGTCTTCAGTGGGGATATATGAACCAGTAACCTCATCTGTATTCCCAAAATGGTCTTCAGAGTTAAAGGTTTGGATAGTTTGATTGCATTAAATCCCTGTCCCTGTCTGCCTTTCTGTACAGAAGGGAAGAAGACGAACAAGCAGCACCATCTGTGTTCAATATTGGAGCAAAAACCGGGGACAACAAAACTACCCCCAAGACATCCACAGCAGAGTCATCTGTAGGAAAGCAGCTGAAGGGTGCTAGAGCAATGCACGACTGTAGCACCTTGCACTGGAGAAGATGGAAGGGTTACCAGAGAGGTCCTGGGAGAGCTTGAGTGGAAGCATGGTGCTGTGGAGAGGAATGAGAGTTGTCAGAGGGGCAGGAGGAGGAACATTCCTTGCCCTGCTGCAGGGAACAGTGGTGGGAAGAGCAGCAGGGATGGCTGCAGGGACATTCTGGGATCAATCAGCAGGGGAAATCCAGGAACATCCCACTGCTCTGCTGTGCCGCCCTTGATGCTGAGGAAACCCTCCAGCCCTGCCCATGCAGATGTTGTGCTGGAGCAGCAAATACCCCCACAGCAGCTGGAGTCTCCAGTGTGGCCTCACACCTGAGCCAGTGCTAACGTGTGAGCTCCCAGCCCACCTCCAGCCAGGTTCCCTCCCTGCTCCCACAGCAAGCTCATTGTCCTGTGCAGCTGCTGCCAGGCAGGCTGTCCTGTTAAGGATATCCCCATCCTGACTGGTTTGGGATCAGGATGCCCCCCTGGGATCAAGATGCCCCTGCCAGTGCTTTGGCATAGGTGTCCTGAAATCCTGCTGCAAGCACAGCCTGGTGACCGAAGGAAAGCTGTTTAGCCTCCCTGCTCATTTATAATCAGAAAGACATATGTTCACTGAATGAAGCCTGAGGACCCATCAGGGCCTGTGCAACCACCCTCTACCTACTTTGCCAGCTGGGGGATGCCAGATATGGTGTGCCGCTGGGCAATGGATGCCGGGTGAGATCCTGGGGAGGAAGCAGAATAAGGAAGACCTCATTTCTGATCACTGGGGAATTTCATGCTCTGTCAGTACCACAACCTCCTGCACAGATGAAATATTATGTGGCGCAAGAACCCCTTCATCGTATAAATCAAGGCAAGGAAGCTTGAACAAAGCCCTTTCTGTACTCCTGCCCAACAGCCCCGCTGCTCCACAGGGTGAATGCCACCAACTAAACTTCATGACTGAAGCCTTTTGCTAAAAGATGAATTTCATGCTTTTCCCAGGCTGGCTGTGGACTCATTCGTGGGGCTGTCAGAGAGCTAACCTTTCCCTGTTAATCTGTTCTCCATCTTAATAAGGGTACAACAAAGCAGAAGCACTCAGACTTAAAACCAAGAATACATTAAAAGGCAGAGCATAAACTGCCTTTCTACAGAGGCAGTGAGCATCCAGCACTGATAATGATATTGAAAGTGGGGATTAAGCAGCAAAGCGCTGAGGGAGCCAGCATATGGCAGCCCATTGACCTGTCCCATATGCAGCAGCTATTGTTCCCTCCCCACTGTCCTGCAGCAGCCTACTCATGATTTTTTGTGGCACGAGCGCCAGGGCCAAGGCTGGGATCTGCTAAAACTTGACATTTACACATGAATTGTGCAACACTGCTGCACAGAGAGCCAGGGTGACCTGTGCCACTAAGCAGCGTCTCAGTAATGAGGCTCAGCAGAAAAAAAAGACCCGCAGCAGCATTGGGGAGGTTGCTCTGGGTGAGATGGTGGAGAGGGCCTTACAGCAGCACTTCCTGATTTCATGCTTTCTTGGGCAGGGTGGGATGGGGCACCATCTGATTTAACTGCTGAAATGCTGGAGGTTTGGCATGGTTGGCAGAGATTGTAGGAAATTACTTTCCAGACCAGCAGGCTTTTTCACTGAGCAGGAGAATACAGAAATCTACACGCTACAAAAAAAGCAGAGCAGTTTCTGATGTGGGCTTGTCCTCAGCTCTGGGAACCTGCCATAGATGTTTCTTTGGCTACTGGTTGAACGGCGAGAGGATCAGTCCAAATCACGATCAGAATCACACTGGAGAAGATGGTGGTTGCAAAGGCTAAACCAGACCTTCACCTAGGAGCTGCTGGGCTGGAGTGTCTGATGTGAAGCTGTCAGATCTCAAGCATTGTGAGGGATCACTTGACAGAGTCCCACCTTGCCAGGGCACTGCTGCAGTGCCACAGGGTGCTTGGGTCCTGGGCTGGGCGTGACCACAGGGTTCAGCCCCATTCCTCCTCTGCCTTTCCAAAGCGAGCAGCCCTCTCCCTCTGCCACCACAGCTCATACCCATCACTGATAACACTGTCCAGGGAGTTGCACCTCTCTCCTGATGGTGTTGTGGGCTGCCCAGGCAGGGGGTAGAGCTGCAGCTGTTTCAGCTGCCCCTTCTAATTACCAGGGCTCCCCACAGCCACCAAATGGCAGGACTTGAGGTGACAGCATCAGAGCAACAAAATCCAAATGCAGATGAACCCCATGAGCAGGCACCTTTCCTCAGAGAGCTATTTGCTCCTGCTCAACTGACTGATAGGAAGAGACCTCATAGGCAGAACTGGATCCCACATGATCCTCTATGAAAAATACATTAATATGTCCCACTGCTTGTAGTGGTTTCTGGCAGGTTTCACAATGCAGAACCACCAAAGGACTCCTAGATTAATTTAAATGATACAGCTATTTTTAAATCCTACAAGCCATTAATCCCAAACATGTTTTTTAGCCAGAACTCTACACATTTATTTGATTTCTACCTAAAGCCGTAAGCTAAGCCTTGCTTGCTGATGAGATTTCAAAATTCTTGAGCCAAAATTGAGCTACTAGGGATTTTAAGAGCTTTAGGAGCATGGTTTTTATTCAGAGCCACCTTTGACTGAATGTTTCAGACAGCTTTTCATCACATACTAAGAGCCTCTCTTTCCCCCTTATGCTCACACAACTGCTAAGCCAAAATTGCCGCAAGTACAGGGTCGTGCACATCAAGGAAAGAAAAGATGTCCTCCTGTCATAAGATAATATTAGTCATCATTATTCCATGAATTATTCCATGGGTCACTGGATATTAGGATAAACAACTTCCCTATGCTTGTGGCTAAGCACAGGTGTGGGCTTCCAGGGAGGATGAGCAATCTTCATTTTCATAAATATTTGAAATTCGACTGGACATTACCCTAGGCAGCCTGGTCTCATTGGCCCTGCTTTGAGCAGCTTCATCAGCTGCAGGTGGAATCCCATGCTGCAAAGGCTTCCTTCCCAGGAGAGACAGAGGGCTCAGGGCTGGACTTGCTTGCACAAAGCTGACACAGCATCGCGGGCCCTACACAAGCCCTGTTGCGGGGCAGAACATGCTGTCTTGGCCAGTGCTCACAATGTCATACAGCTTAAGCTGGAGCTTATGCAGGTCCCTTCTGTGCCCAGCCTGCCAGAGCTTTGCCTGCAGTGTACACTGGGGATATGGTTTTCCTTGCTGAGGTCAAAGCGCAAGGTAGGAACAGAAACGCAATGGGATTTTCTTATGGAATTCCTGATGAAATTGGCTTAGAAAATTTTGGAGGAAGCAAGAAGAGGCCTTTAGCAACCACTATGATGATTTTTGTTCTGTCTGCCTCAAAACTGTCTTCTCACTCTGAGTAACATGCTATGGCTGCCTAAACCATAATCCCTCACTTTCACTGTCTGACCTGCCTTTCCACCCCTGATCTTCTAAAAAGAAATTACACCTGATTAAATCCAAGTGAAGTCCCCAGGCCACTTTTTGGGGTGAAGTGGCAGAGAGAGACTGTTCCTGCTGCCCACCATGCCATACAGTGCTGGCAGTGATGCTCGGGTACCACGGAGGATGAGCAGCACTGAGAAGGGAGGGGTCTGCACTGCACAAGAGCAGGAACTGCAGGCAGCAGAAACCACCCTGCAATGTGCACAGGACGAAAACGAGAACAAGGAAACCTGACCAAACCAGTGGGAATGAGACTCGACTTCACGGAAAGACAGTCACAAACGATGGCCAGTGAAATACTCTCCCTCAAATCCTGGAGTTGAAAACAAGGCAAAGGCTGCTTAGGCTGCCCCAGTGCTGTGCTTCCCGGCTGGAGTGAGTGCAGGGAGCAAAGCCTTTATGTGGTTTATCCATTATATACTGAATTAAGCCAAAGGCTGGCCCATCCTGTGAGCACCGAGGACCTGTCAGCAGCTGAATGGGAGCATTGTGTGTCAGCTGCTGCTGTCAGAAACCGGGTGCGCAGTCAGCAGCTGTCTGCAGCAGCTCTTTCCTGGCAAGGAGCACTTAAATTGCTCACTCCTTTGGTGGCATGCGGACCCTTCCTTGTATCTTTGTCCTCCCCTTGCAGGGAGGGCTTTTCACCGACGTCTGTGCTGCAAGAGGCAGGGACGAAAGAGGCTTCTTAATGGGAAAGAGGCAAGATCCCATCAGTAGAACAAGAGCAAGCAGGCCCTTGCTACATGGCCTTAGAGAGTGAGTGTGAAGGCAACAAAAACAAACCCATGTTACAAATCCAGGCCTTTGGAGGGGTCACATAAAAGTTTGAAAAACAACTGATCCCTCGAAAACTTTTTCTTTAGAAACAGCTGGGCTGAAGTTGTCATGTTTCTTTGGTTTTTGAATATTGGGACAGCAGATCAATATCTTTGAGCCTCCAAATCAAAATACTGGAGGTGGACTTGATGAGTAGAAACTCCGTGATCTTGCCCTTCTTTCACCCCAGGTTTTACACTGTGTTAATTCAGATGATTGTTGTCAAGACTGATGTGCACCATGAGGTGGACAAGAAGAACTAGGTCCTTGGGGACTCTTTGCAGCTTTCTCCTCTGGAGCTGAGTTGATGCAACAGGCTACACTGAAAGGGAAGAACACTGCCTGGAAAAAGAGATTAGTGGGGAGCCTTTATTCTTGCTGTAACTCCTTTGAACTAACAGGAGTCACAGCACAGATTAGTTTGGATCAGGTTTTTTACTTGACCATCATTAGAAAGGAAGGTTGCTCAGGTTTGAGACACTGCACTGAGACACAAAGACACTGCATCCTTTGTAATGTAAATGTGTTTTCTGCTTCAATAGGCTTCAGAAAATGATGGACAAAAAAACATTGTATAGAGATGTCTGTGGCTCTACTCTTATTCTTCTGTGATGTGCAACTTCAAAAGAAGGCATTTTAATTTGACAGATGGACATTTAATCATAAATAATAATGTACACTGGTTCTTAAGTCAAAAGCACATGGCACCTCTGCACCTGTAGCCACTCTCCCTAATAAAGGAAGCCTCCCCTCTTGCAGATCATCCAGCCCGTTTCTTTTTCCACCTCCCCAGAAAACATGCCTGCCCTTCCAGGCAGATCCACCCAGCAGAGCCCTGCAAGTGCCTGTCACTGCTTTGCATGGCAGGCTGCGGGGCGGTGAGAGACGCGTTTATCTGTGTGGGGTCCATTTCAGCAGCTTTGAAACTGCCCTGAAAACTGCTTGAGCACATCTCGCCTCCTAATTGCTGCAGATGGAGTAGGAGATGTTACTTTGAGTGTTAGGTGAAAGGCTTGTCCTGAGTGGAAATACTATGATCTCCAGGTTACAGCTGGCTTTAGCCTGTTTCCTTAAGTAAACAAGTCTTATAGGATCAGGCTTTGTGAGTTCATCTGCCACTATCTACTGCCAATAGCTTTTCAACTCCTTGGCCAACCATTTTGACAGGACAGTGGAGGTTTAAAAGCTGTCATTTTTCTTCCATGTTATGAAAATTAACTATGAAGCGATAGAAAAAAATCTTGCCAGTGTTTCCCCAGGTGAAAGGCTGATAAACTCAGCTCTAATAGACATTATATAACTGTGCTAGGAAGGATGGAGTGGAAAGGATGAAAGAGACCGTGAAGCAGACAACTGCAATTATTCCCTGAACTGCTACAAACACCTTCCCTTATGACTTGCCTCTACAAGAAATGATTTGCAAAAAATTTAATCTCTTCCCACCACTGGACCAAAAATAGTGGCTAAGTTTTCAAAAGAGCGCCCATGCTGCCTAAAAAATTGGCCAGAGGCAGCATCCCAGAAGCTGCTGGATGCTGAGAACTCTGGAGTGTTCACCCTGTTGAGGGAGTGGAGCTTCCCTGAAACACCCTGGCTGAGCAGTACAAACCAGCCTGGGGACACTTATCCCTGACCAGCCACAGCACCTCACCATGTTCATAATGGCCCTGTTGTGACACAGGGTCTGTCGGAAAATGAAGTGGTATGGGGACACCTTAAAGGAATTGCAAGGTTTGGCTTGTTCTGAAGCCTTGGGGAAATTAATTTTTCTTTTGGAGCACTTGCCTGCTAGTCATGGCCATTCCACAGGGAGAGCAGTGGAAGCCCTGGCCCTCCACTCACCAGAAGAAACCTGCTCACACTATAGAGGAAAAGCAAACGCACAGTGATGCCAAATACAGGGACCTGCAGACCCATTGTTTCCCACAGCTCTGATCAGTGCTCCAGCAAAGACATAACTCAGTTTCCTTCCTCTTCAGAGCCTTTATTTATTCTCGTGCCTCTGCCACCTTTGCAGGACATGAGCATCAGAAGGCACACAGGCACTCTCTCAGTAGCAGCACTGGGACAGTGGTGGGGATGAGAGCATCTCAGCGCTGGCCTTACAGACTCGATGGAAAAAGAGAACAAAAAATACTGTGCTCTGTCCTTTCCTTCTAGCACACTCCCCTGTATTTTGTATTGCTAAAAACTAGAAATGTATTGTATTTTCTCCCATTGCTGTGGAAAGTTTGAACAGAGCGTTACTACCAGACCATGGGCTAGAAAATGTTGTGTCTGATGTGCAGAGACCACAAGCCAGTGTTTGCTCATGTCCACCTGCCCAGGGCCGTCTGCTGTGGCTTGTCTCTCATTTGAATAATGAGGCTCCCTGGGGCAGAGACAACCTTCCAAGGTTGTGCTTGGCACAATCGAGTTGCAGTTGCCATTGCGTGTTACGACAACAATGGAGAATACAGTGATGCTAAATTAAGTTGTCACAGACACAACAAACAGAAGAAGAATGGGACTAAGACAGAGTCTGTGTGCAGCATCAGGGAAAAAAGGGGGCTATTTCATATCAAGGTCTGCCCAGACCTGTATATGTGGGCTCTGCTCCTGTCCTTCCCTTCAGAAGTCATTTAGCTTCTGAGAGTTTCCACAGATGGGCTGCATACACTTGTATAAGGATGAATTTACAGCCAAGTGGTGAGGCTGTGACAACCAGAGAAATTTAGGCTGTGGACTAGGAAGGATGTGTGAGGCCAGCTTCAGCCCAGAGCTGAGATTCATTTTGGAAGGCACTAAAAACCACATGATTTGTGCTTGCAAGAAGCCTTGTTTCTGGTTTAGAAGGATTTAATTCAAGTCTGGGTCATGTTTTCTAGACAGTCTGGAGATATTCCAGGGGATTCAATTTGTGATATTAGTGCTCACTTAATACTGGGGGTATGTGTCCAGCAGACAGGAAGCACCCTGTAACATGTCAGGTCTGTGTTTAGAAACAGACTGAGGAGATTTAGAAATTTTGTGGATTTGCCTGCTTTTGAAGTTGAATCAGCTCGAGCCAAAAAACTTTGAATGCAATCTGTGAAACCATTTCAGGGCTTTGTATTACTGTCATGGGCTTAAGGGAAGCCCAGGAATAGCTCTTCCTCAAAGTGACAGGCTGCTGCAGCCAGGCTTTGGCTCCAAAAAGGTCCGAACCAAGCACGTACATTTCTGTAACCATAGGAGAAATTTGGATTTGTCTCCTGATGGAGACTCGGTTCAACAGGGTCTGGCAATCCTTGTAAACTATTCCTGGGGTGAGACTTGCAGCAGTGTCTCTTCTCCTTACCCTGCTGCTGCCCCAAGTGGGAAGACACCTTTTTACCTGTTCCCTTTGCAGAGGTGAACAACACATTCACAGCAGGAGTGGCAAATTGGTGACAAATAACAGCCTAGGCAGGGCACCATGTCCACATGCCCCATGCTTCATCACTGCACGAACATTTGCTCCGCTCACCACCAATCCAAGCCAGCGAGCACCACGTGGCTGGTGGGGACACACGCTGTGGGGTTCTGCTGGACAGGGAGCAGTGGGGCTCATGGCCAAGCCAGCCCTAGGGCATGGGGCTGCAGAGGTGGTTTTAGCTCGTCCTGGTGGTCTTTTGAATTGAACTCCTGCACAGGAGGAAAGGCCCTTACCACAGCTGCAATATTCCTGGTCTAGAATGAGGGACCACAAGGAGCTTCCCCAGCTGTATGTGCTGCAGCCCTTGTGCCTCCCTCTGTGTGGTGACACTGCCATCCTTCAGGGCACCAGCAGAGATGGGGTCTCGCAGCAGTGCTCTTGCACAGCTGGGCAGTGGCACTGAGGGCCACTTACACCCCACGAACCCCCCTGGGCTGGAAAAGAAAAGGAGGTTCTTTGTTGTCTCCCTTTGTGTTTTGTGTCACAAACCTTACATTGCACTGCTACACATTCAGACTCTTATGTTGAGGGTGGTGGGGAGGAACAGAGGGAATGACACAAGAGCAGGAGGGGAGGAGGCATCCCCCAACAATGCAGCACACAACGTGGTCCTCATCATCCAGCTCCCTCTCATCTCCCTTTCTCCTTCTCTTTCTCACACATGTACAAAGAGGTTAATATTTGGTTTAAATAAAAAAAAAAAGCAGAGTAATTTAAAACACACACTTTGCAGCAAACCAGTGTGCAGTGTAAACAAAGCATTAAACTGAAAAGATCCATATGCACTCGTTATCAGTTATTGCATTTTTTTAAAAGAAGGAAATCTAATACCTTTAAAATAAACCCATTGCATGAAATAAAATAAACTATGGTCTTGGTTAGTTTGGTTTGATTTTTTAATTTAATGAGGAAAAGAGCTCGCTGATAAAGTACTCCTTTCAGAAGGAAAGGCCTGGGCTGTGGTGAACATGTCAACCATATGTTGAGGGAAGATTAAAGCCTAACAAGAGTCTCTTTCCCACAGTTTTTGAAGCCTTGCAATATTTCTGTGCTTAGGATAGGCCAGAACATCCTTCTGGACAGAGTTCCCAGACCCTCCACAGCTCTCTGCAGAGAAGCTCTGTAAAAATGACTGACAAGTTCATAACACTTAGGAGTGGAGGAGACTTGGTACAAACTGTGCACAGACAGACTTTAGGGTTTTGATACAACAAAAATTTTTGGGAACTTTACAAAGAAGCCAATGACAGCTAACAGCATAAATCCCCAAGAGTGGGAGGAAGAGATTTGCCTTTCAAAGTCTGATCTGACCATTTCTCATTTCAAAAGTTCCTTAATGATGTGGCTGGCATCAACATGTTACCCACTTGCTTTTATCCAGTGCCACAACCCACTGAGGAGAGGAGAGAATTGCATATGTAGATTAGTTATCAGCCATAGATAAATTAGGAAATTTTCCACTTTTTTTACAAACTTGTCTTCTGTTCAGCATTAGTTCAGGTATTTTATGTCCTGATGTGGAGCCTCCTGGTTAGGTCTGAGGAAAAGCAGCCTTACCACAGAGCAACTCAGTGTTGGGCCAAGGCACCTGCAACTGGCCGATGGAGCAGCTGCAACCCGGGTTCCTCCACTTCCGCTGCTGGAATTGCGTCCGACAGGGTGCCTGGGGGCGCTGGCTGAGCCAGGCTGCTGGTGGGCTGCCCTGCTGCTCCATTTGTCAGAGCTTCTAACCCTTGGCACATGTTGGCTTTTCAGCAGAAACCAACCCGGAGGCAGGATGGAAAGCACGGCACGGTGTAACCCACAGAGCATCACAGTTCTGGGCTCTTCAGGAGGAAGCACACCCATTCTGGGGGTAATCTACTGATGATCAATTAAATCACTTCTAACCCAGTGTTTTGCAGCTCATATATATTGGGCAGCAGGAAGAGGAGTGACCCTTTAAACCCAGCAGCAGTAGGCTGGCATCAAAACCCAACTCTCGATATTTGATTTATGGTTTGGAATTCAGCATTTACAATTACATGCAGTCCAGGCTGAAATCTCAAAGTATGCCAACTTGCTCTGATTAGCACTATTTTTTGCTTTCTGAGGAGAGGCTAAGGACTAACTGAGAAGCCATAAAGTTCAGACCCAATTCTTGCCTGCCTTGGAGTTCAGCTGTACTTCTGCTTTTGTCAGACCCTTGCATAGGTGTGACATAGGTCGATCTCATAGCTGAGGTGCACGGGGTGGAGGAAATGTCCTCTGCTCTGAGGGAAAGCAGAGGGTGCAGCCTGATGCTGCTCTGCCAGAATGGCTCACTTGGGAGTGTTTGTGATGTGATGCAGGACAGAAAGCAATGGGCATATGGAGTATATGGATACAGATATGGGTACATATATGGTTACAGACACAGACACAAATACAGAGGCAGTTCTTCCCACCTTTTTGTTGTAGCAAACAAGAAGGTGGGAAGTCTTTAGGAGACAGAAGGAGTCAGGATGGTGCAGATTTTTAACCCAGATGAGCTATCCAGTCCATCACATCACATGAGCCTTTAAAACTTACTCTTTAATTTTATGAGTACGCAGTCAGAGCCAGTCATGTCAACTGTGTTTTGTGGAAAATGGGAACAATGCGGAAGATTGAAAGCCAGGAAGTAGAAGGTTTCAATATTGTCACAGAGTTAAATGTTTTGATTTCTCAGGAACAGCCTTTTAATGTGACTGCTTTTTAAGGATTATTATCTCTACTGTAACATGTCATTAAATAAAAGGCAAAAATTGACACAAAACACTACAGTCAAACTAAAATATTTTTTGGTATCTTTCATGGAGAACTGTGGGGATTTTTTTGTTTGGTTTTTTTTTGGTTTTTTTGGGTTTTTTTTTACCTGTAATTCCTACTTGGAACGAATGGAAATGCTGAAGTCCTGAACTCTGGGTGAAGTGAAGTATCTTTCCCTTTCACAACACTCTTGCTCTCCATGGAGCTCTCCAAACCTCTGGAGCAAAGAGAGCCATAAGTGGGAAGGTAACAAAGGATATTCCAGTCTGGTGGCTTGATGGAGGTGAGTGGGGAGGGAAAGGAAGTCCTCTCCAGACTGAGCCAGGGCAAGGGAATTCTGTTTCTGCCTTTACTACAGGCAGCTGCCCATCCCTCTGTGCCTGCTTGCCCCTGTCTGCAGAGGCAGCAAAAACGCTGTGTTTCCATGATTCAGGACCTCTGGAGGCACAGGTGAAGGGCTACAGAATAACCCAGCAGGGTACGTTCTGTCACTGCCTCCAGACACCAGTTCCGTGACACTGCTGCAAAAAAGCAGCAGTAAGAGTGGGAGTTTCTGGTTTAATATCTGGGGGCAGAGGTTTGCATCTGCTTTCAGCCTGGAAAACACTCACTTTTATAGAGCACTGGTGCAAGTGGGCAAAGCTCCTGCTTCTGCCGCCTGTGACTCTTGTATGTGAACACAAGGAGGGAGTGCAAACACAGATACCCACCTCATGTAATAAATAAGAAAGAGGGTAATTTCCCCTTGCCCGGGTGAATGCAGGGCTGCCTGGCCCTGTGAGATCTGCATGTTCTTATGGCTCAAGGAAGTGTATAATCCCATCCTGAAAGAAAGTGGTTTCTTATGGAAAGCCTAAAGGTCTCCACCCTGGATTTTGCATGTGGTTGAAATGGTTGCCCCGACAGATGCTAGCAATTAGCCATGGAGAGGAGGCCTGGCACAGGGGCCAAGCACTGTGGGAGCTATCCTGAAACTTTGGGGTACATGGACCATGTCAGTGGCCACCACATAATTCTGCATTAGATCTGGAGCAAGGCTGCGGCAGGCAGAGGGAAACTGCCCCTCTGACACCCCGAAGTAAAATCTCATAAAGGAGTGCCCAACCAACACCCCCAATTCTCCTTCTCCTCCCCTTCTGACCCACGTGTGGACCAGGAGTAGTAACAGGACCTCAGTGGGGCCAGTGCATGATTAGAAACCCTGCATGTATGGGGCTTGAGCATCCCATGGTAGTGAGGGCATTCCCAGTCGGGCGTCTGCACTGGTTTTGTCTGGGATGTGAGAGCTCCATAAACCCCAAATGTGGGGCTCTTCCCCAGCCTCCTGTCTTGTCTTCCTTTTTAGAGGGTTAAGGAGGAAAGAGGAGAGGGTGAGCTTCATTACCTCATTGTTTCAGGATATTCTGCCAAAACTGGGTGTTCTTGTGCCCTTTGAAAAGGGTGTTATTTGAAACTGAGTGTCCTCTTGTCCAGTTCTGGAAGTCGTGGCTTTTTGAAAATAATAAAAGCAAAGAAAAACATCATTTTTTTGGGCAGAGGGAGTATTTCCTGGCATGCATCCCCTCTGCAGTATGCCCAGCTCACAGTCTATTAAAGGATTTTAGACTAGTTCTCCCTTTGTCGTTGGCTTCAAAGATGAAGGAATGAGGGTTTCATCATCCCTATGGGGAGGCAGATCAACCAGTCCAAGGCAGAATTTCACTTGGAAAAGACAGAAATTACATTCATTCTATGAAGTTCACCAGGGACCTCATTATTGTTAATTATTTTAAATGGAAGATGTTGGATACTCTGGTGGTGAGGAAAAGGCATCAGAGAGAAAGGGAAAGAAACAAAATAAGCCTGGGGGAGACAAGAGATTTTCCAGCAGGGCTATTTGAAGGGATCTGGAAATCCCCTCTCAGCTTCCCTCAGCTAGGAAAGAAGAGGGACAGATTGAGGGACCAGTTCCTGGCAGCTCTGCTGTGCTGTTAAATCCTTCTGTCTCCTTGCTTTCTTTGCACACTAACTCCTGTCTGAGGCAGAGATCACAGCCCAGGTTATCTTTAGTGCTTGTCACGTCATTCAGAACTTTGCTTCCCCCATCCCTCTCCCGACTTAGTTGCAAATTCTGAACAAAGGAGGGCACTTTCAGATGGAAATGCTCCAGTACTCACTTCACCTGCAGAAGGTATCCCCCATCTCCTCTGCCATTTGCAATTCACACCAAAGCCCTGCAGAGGAACATGCCTGAAGGTGTGCTGTGGAGGAGGGTGCAGGTACAGGAGCATCCCTCTGTCTCTCACTTCAGTGAATGGGACCTTGCCTCTTTTTATGGACCCATTTGCAGGTGCTAACTGCATTAGCATAGCCCCAGCAGGAGATTTCATCAGGAAGAGTAGTAATAGGATAAGGAGTAATGGGTTCAAACTGAAAAGAGAGGAAATTTAGGTCAGATATGCGGAAAAAACTCTTAACTGTGAGGGTGGTGAGGCACTGGCACAGGTGCCTCACCACCAGGGAAGCTGTGAATGCCACATCTCTGGCAGTATACAAGGCCAGGCTGGATGGGGCATTGAGCAGCCTGGTCTAGCAGAAGGTGTCCCTCCCTGGGAAAGAGGGGTTAGAACTAAATGATCTTTTAGGGCCCTTCCAACCCAAACCATTTCATCATTCTATTCTATGATTTGTCATCTTCAAGAATACGAAATGTTTTAAAGATTGCAGAAAAATAATGGTCATGAGCAAGGTATTTGGTATGTAATTACCATGGATTCCACAGTAATTAATTAAACTTTAGCTAAAGGATAAATTAAAAGTCTAAAGTTAAAGGGACTTAGCTGTATGCTTCATTCCCACCAGGAGTGTGAGAATCCTTGAAAATCACCTTGGAAAATAAGGGAGGAATATTCCTCCTCCATACATATACTTAACATTTGATACGCATGTGGACCTCCCAAAAGGAAGGAGGATGATATTGCAGCAGGGTTTGGGACTGGGAAATGCAAGCTCCAAAATTTAGGTGATGATGATTCCCGAGGATCCAAGCTGAAGGGATGCTCATGACAGGCAGTGGTGACATGGGTTTAACTGTGGGTCCTCCATGAAACAGATTCAGGTCTGCATTACAAACCCTGCCCCTAACAACAGGGGGAGAGGAGAGCCAATTTCACCCTATTAACATTTATTTAATGAAAGATGGTAACCAGATAGGTGCACTTTCAAAAGTAGTTCAGGGCACCTTCTGGTTCACACACATTCCTCTGCGAATCAGCTGCCAGAGCTGTGCTCAGCGGATCATAACTGAACATATCACATGGATTTCTAAAAGCCTTATCCCTGGGAAGGGACAACTGTGAGATGCAAGCAAAAAGTGGCTGTAGAACTGTCAGAAAGATCCCATACCATAAAGCTTGAAGAATGAATCCTGCAGGATGGTATACATTTGCATCCACTGTTGAAAACATTAACCCTACAGAGGGTTACAGGCAGTGACAGGCAAAAGCTGCCAAGAAGCATCTTGTTGAAATCTCTGATTGAAGCAGAAACTCAGGTTAGTTTCAGATGCCAGTTGAAAGAGAGAACTGGAAGTAAGAAACAGACTGGGACCTCCATTAAACAGGCCCAGCTTCTAAATTCGAGCTTATTTTAATCCCACCCGTAGATTTTTTGCTTTCAGTGAGTATGTTCTGACATAGACACAATGCAATCTGATGTTAAAAACATTAGGATGGTGCAGAATATGAGAAATATTGTTACTATATAAAAAAGAACCTATGAATATCTAGGAAGTAGAAAAACAATATTATTACAACCTTGCAAAAATTAGGTACAGCCTTATCTTTGACATTTTTGGAGGATTGTTTGTATTTAGAAAGAAGACAGCTGTTTCTGAAGGAAATCTACTTCTGAAGGGTGATGGAGAATTGCAGCTGAACTTGCTTGGCTGCTTGTGGGAGTTCCTAGAACGTGGGAATATGAAGAAGCTCCTAAAGACTGGAACTCTGACAGACCTAAAATGATTGCTTTTGAGAGTAAACAGGTAAAGGTAATGAGGAGCCTATCTGTGCCGTCTTGTTTCTCTATTACCCACCTGTTTTCTTGCCTCTCATTATATATTCCTGAAAAGACAAGGCTGAGATATTGTCCTGGAAAGAGTGCATTTTAATAAGACATAGCTTTTGCCCGTTCTAGCACTAGGAAATTTTGTTTTGATTTATTAGGTGTGGTTTGGCAAATCTGTTTTTGCAAGCTGCAGGCAATTGTCTGTAGAAACCATGCTCCAAACACAACGAGCACAGAGGCCTCTGATGGGCTCCTCAGAGACCACCGTGAACGGAGCCAATAAAACAGAATGCCAAAGGAAACATTTGTATTACAGTCCAGGAGGAACCAGACCTTGGTTTTATCAGTCTCCTCAGTCTTCCGTGATGGAAACCTCTAAATGTGCTCATCACTGAGTCAAGGTAAACACACTCTGTATCCCCACTTCAGAAAATACAGACTGTACACTGGCACATCTACAGCCCTGGGCTGTCATCATCCTTGATCCACGGCTCAGCCCCTTCTCCAGGGGAAAGGAAAGCTCATGCCAGCTGCACAGTAGCTATGCTCCAGAGCAGTGCCCAGGAAGGCAGTGATTTCGTGCCTCTTACACTGACACCACAGGGGACTGGAAATCATCACATGAGGAACTCTGCTAAAACAGTCCATGGTCTCAGCCTCATCATGCACAGCAAGTATTCACGGGCCCTGCAACCATCCTCACTCCCGGCACCATTTCTGCTTGCCCCTTGAGGTTGGACCAGTGGAGGCAACCGCCCTGGGCTGGGAGTTCAGGAAGTGCATGCAAAGCTTTTTGATTTGCTGCCTCTCCGGAAACCATTGGAGAGTGTATGAGCAGAGCAGCCCACGTGCACCAACAAGCCAGGCATGAGGAAACCCCACGTACCCCCATCAGAAATGATGTGGCTGGATAGTTTTTCCCAAGCTCCAGACAGCACCAGAGAGCAGGACCTGCCATGGAACAGCATATTTATGGAAGGGTAAAGTTCCTCTCTCTGCAGGTCAAAGCCCATGCAACATTCAAATCCCACTGAAGTGTATCCTGATCAAAGAGGCTGGGACAGCATTTCAGCTCGCTGTGGGAGATGCACTGAAAAAAGCCACGCACCAAGTCTCATACTGAGATGCCCACTGATGGTGATGCTGACACAGGAATCTGTCCTTGATCCTAGCAGGCTCCAGGGTGATTATTCCTGTGGGTGAGGTTGCTCACGTGTATAAGTATACGTGGGAATGGGGCCTTTGGCTGGTGCCACTTAGAGGAGATTTTCCCACAGACTTGACTGGGATTTTACTCCTAAATCTCCTTAATGATCCCAATACACTCCCACATTCTGTTTTACAGGGCTAAGCAGAGCAAAAAAGAAGGGCCATGGAAACCACAAATGCAGGAGCCCCAGAAAAGCACTTCAGGCACTGGACTACAGTCCTAAGTAGCAGCAATTACATTTTCTGCTCCTGTATTTGCTATTCCCTTAGTTAAAGGTTACTGTTGTACTTTTTACCTAAGAAATTACTGGGTTTTCTACAGAGCCACCAGCTGAATTGAGTCTCAGCAGTCCCTGTGAAGTGCTTTTAATTTTAGGTCATCCTTAGCATTGCCAGTCCCTGAGAGTGCCTGGGTGCTTGATGTTACCAGGGGTTCTGAACACGGAGCTGTGCCCTGCCGTGTGGGCAAAACCAAGAAGAGAGATTGTGCTCAAAGCGTGCATCAGCCTCCACTCGAGTGCTTATCCACATCATTACCACTGCACAACAGCAGGATCACTGCAAGCAAAAGGTCTTTGTGACATGCCCAAAAGAAAAAAAGGCACTTGTAAGCAGACCAATGAGCCTTCTGCAAAGCTGGAAAAATGCCACGAAATTGTTGTCTGAAATACACAGGCGTTGAACTCCTTTTTGCAGCAAATCCCCGTGTATGTGAATAACTTTACCTGAAGAAGCAGAATTGCTGCCAAGCAGACACATTCTCCGGCCGCGGCGCCCTGTGCGGCTCTGTGAGGTGTGGGCTGCGTGAGGCTGAGGGAGGAAGCTGCTCACACGCCCCCGGCAATCTGTCATCCCCGGGTTCAGGCTGCTGTGAGCAAGTGCCAGCACCACGCACATTTAATTAACCTTTCTACAAGTTGTAAGATGAGCCATCTCTCTTCGCCACGAGATTTATTTTCAGCACTGCATGATGACAATGGAATATAGACACTGCAATTCAACAGAAAAGGGAGAAAATACGGGCAACGCAGTTCCGTTAGGGAAGTTGGTTTAGCACAATGTAGTGCTCTGACTTTTTTTACGGTCTCCTCTAGCAAATTCATTCTGTTTCTCATACATCAAGGCTCCTGGAAAGTATTTGTATCATATTAATTTCTCCCTAGCACACGTGTGAAATGCACACAGGGCCTGTGAAGCAGAACTGCAGCGTCAGAGATTCGCAGATGTTTCGCCTGCACCATATGGTGCGTTCCCCACCATTCCCCGCAGAGCGGCTTCTTGCGCTGAAAGTCAATGTTTTCCCCACACATGGGAAAACCAAATGGAGTGCCTATAAAAGGGAAAAAGAAAGAACAAAACACTAACAAATCAGAGAAGACTGGTCTGAAAACCCAACTCATAAAGAGAGTAAGTAGACTTGGCTAACGTTGGGCACACCAGTGTAAAATGGTGGGTTCACACTCTTCAGTGTGCACTGTGAATTTAAAGCATGAATTAAGAGTACATTATATGATATGCTAAGTTGTATCCCAGCCACACACTATTGTCAGCTTGTGCTCCAGCATTCAGGCACTTAACCACAGAGAGTTCTGGAGAAATGGCTTTTTATAAGTGTGTTTTGTCAGAAGTATGGAATATTGTCAGCACAGCTTGCAAATATCATTACTGGGAAACGTAAAGTATTTCTACAGCATCTTTCATTTAAATTCACCCAGTACATCTTTCATTTCAATCCACCCAGTGCAGTAAGGATTAATGCATTTGAAGTTGTAAAAAAAAAACAACAAAAAAACAACAAACAAAACAAAACCAGAAAGCGAATGAATTAAAGTAATAGAAGATTTTCTAAGTCCTCAGCCTGTGTGACCTAACTCTGTCTGTCAATCATACAGACATGTTCAAAAATATTTTCTAAGACAGCAATGTCAGTAAGACATCTCTGGTAAATCCTGTTTGACCTTTCTGGGGGCAATGTACCCAGCTCCCAGCTACAGCTGTGCAAGCCTTCCCCAGGAGACATATCCAGCCTTGCTTTGCCCATTGCTTTGGGCCACGCTCTAACAGCTTTTCATAAATGTATTCCTGCTGCTAGAAGTAGCCCTCTAGGGCAGGATGCAAAGAGCATCAGCTCCAGTCAGAGCTACAGGCTGAGCGTAGAAAGCAGCTCACACCATTTCCTCCAGCTCCTGGGTTTTCCTTTGAGAATGTGCCATCCACAAACTGATCTAATCATGAATCAGTCGAAACTTGCTGAAGCAGAGAAATTTGGCTAGGAGCAGAAGACAGAGGTCCGTCTGAAAGCCTGCGGAGCTGCAACTGTGCCATATGACATGGAATTGTTATGTGGGATTTTTTTGGGGTGTGGTAAAGCCCTTCAGACCCCAAGGAGCTTTGAACGTGATGATGCCACAGGTGCTTCATGCATCTCCTGAAAATATGGCACTATAACCATTAAGGAAAAGAAAACACTCTTAATTGAAAGCTGTACCTGTACACAGTAAAAGATATATTACATGGTCCTCCAGCCCATGGAAATAGAGAATCCACTGATGTTCACTGCATATATAGGTCCTGATCACCAGATCCTTTTTGTGTGGGCAGATTTTTTTACACTGAACATTACACAGACTTCAGAGGGACAAGTCGTGCAGGTTTGAAATAGTGCCCCATTGTTGCTTGTGTGAACAAGTCAAAGGCAGCAAATAACATTTTGAGGCCATCTTTGGGGCATCCCAGGCTGAATCGAAATGCCTGAATCATCTCATCTCACATTTTCACTGTTGTCAGACTCCAGCCTCCACAGCAGAGCCAACAGAGTGTGACTCTGGTGCAAAAGCAGAGCGATAGCCAAGCCCCCAGGCCCCCCACACACACGCTATCGGAGGGAACTGGTACCAGGCTCTGCTGTGTAAACAACCAGGGCAAAGGAGAAGGAGGTGGTGGTGGGGTTAAATATCTGCTCTCTTTTACGAGACCACCTACAAAATGTTGCAAAGACCCTGCAACAAAAATAATCTGCCACAATTCCAGTGTTAGGCAAAATATAAACATTTTAAGTGCTCTGTTAAAGAGAACATCTGGGGAGTTGTGAGCTGCACAGATGTTTTCACAAGTTGTTTTTCAAGGAAAAGTAACCCTGCTAAGTTTTCTGCCTCTTCCATCTTGTCTCTCTTGACTGTGTTTATCAAGCCAAGATATAAACACATTAAAAAACCTTTAGAGGGCCATCTTGTGCTGTATTATTAATTTGGAATTGACTGAAGGTTGACAGCTGGCTTTGGTTTGACCCCTGGTTCTTTTAAAGTCACTCCACACGAATAATTAACCAGTTTGTATGTTGATTGGATTTTACATGCATAAATATAGATACACCCACAGTCACACAGAGACACAAACATGCACACAGACATAAACACACACACACACACACACACACACACACACACAAATACATATATGTACACACACACACACACAAGCACATATGTATGCAGCAGTTTGCTAGAAATGACCATCAAACTTTGCCCCAGGATCACACAGGCTGGCCTGGGGCCCTGCCTGGGCAGCTAGGAGAGTGGTCACAGTTTTGGGAGGCCTTGAGGAAGGCAGGTACTGGATAGGAGAATCTCTAGGAGAGGAAGATTTATTGCCTGGGGAAGAACAAGGGGTATACTGCTTAAGGCAGTTTTTTATTTTAGCATCAAGCTCCTGCAGAATTGGAAAGAAGTTAGATTTCTTGGATTGAAAAAAAAAATACTATTAAAATTTTTAGAAAAGATTTTGTTTTTTTCTTAATTCTGTAAAAAACCCCAAACCACTGACTGTGATTTAAATATAAAAAGTAAGATAGAAAAGCTAATTGGAGGAGCAGATAATGACACAAATGTACCTATTTCTTGAAATACATGAGAAAATAAATTTTCCCACTGGGTCATTAGAGTGCAGAGCAATTCAACAAAGCAGTAATCTTACAGCAGAATAGGTATTTGATCCCTTTAAATGCTGGGTTTTTCCAGAGAGAGGGCTGGAGAGGCTTACTGCACTCAGCTAATAAAAATAATGCACCAGTAGAACCTGAGGTGTTGAAAGAGAAGGTGCTGAAACAAATTAATATTGTGCATCACTGGGCCTAGATGGTAAATACCAACAAGACCTGAGCAAAGAGTTAGAGACCTCAGTGACTGAACTCACAAAAACCTGCCCTTCACTAAACCCAGTCTTGTGTCTTGGAGGACTGGCAAGCAGTGAAAGCAGTGGATGTCTTCCAGCCAGTCCATATCTCCAATTGGGGAAAGACTGGCCCCGTGGGCTCTGCCTCAGACCTGCTTATCTGGTTGGGTGAAGTTGGGTCTGTTGCTGGAAGAACGAGATTTTCCACTCTGGTCCCTGAGCCAGCCAGCAGCATGGCAGCCAGGGATGGTGGAAAAGCTGCTCACAGACAGTGTAGAGTCTCAAAGGTGTGGTCGCATTGGCCCCACCATCCCACCAGCAACTTGAGGGAAAACAGGGCATTACTCTTGCAAAGCCAGAGGTGCAGTCAAGACCTCAGGGTTGGTGGCTGGATTGGGCGCAGGTTGATACCACACGGTCACATCCATGGGACAAATGTGAAAATAGCTGGCAGTGACACTGGACAGACTGAGAGATGGGAAAATCAAGAGAAGATTAAAAAACCACAAATGTGAAAAGCGTTATGGTATTTCACTACTGGTGGTGCAAAAGTGCTACTAGAAACACATTCAAGAGGTTCTTCTGTTTTGTTTAATGGGGATTTGTATTATTGAACATAGAATGTCCTGATTTGGAAGAGACCCACATGTCACTGGGATCACTGCGTCCAACCCTTGGCTTTGCACAGCACCATCCCCAAGAGTCACACCAAGTGCCTGGGAGTATTGCCCAAACACTTCTTGAATTCTGTCAGGCTGGTGCTGCGACCATTACCCTGGGGAGCCTTTTCTAGTGCCCAACCACCCTCTGAGAGAAGAACCTTTCCCTAATATCCAATCCAAACCTCCCCTGATACACCTTCATGACATTCTCTAGGGTCCTCTCCCTGGTCATCAGAATTTTCTGGTTTTTTTCTTTTTATAGTACTGTTTCAAAAAACAAAGAGTGATCAGGTCATCACTGTTGTGCCTGTCTGGTGAGACCTGGGAGGTAGTGTGGAGGAAGAACGAAAGGGGTGCAGGATTATGAATAGTGTAACTTGGAAAAATTCAACAGATACTCTTGCAATAAGCAAGACTGCAGCTAGCTGCTCACTACATTATCTCTCTGGTCATCCTTGGCTGAGAGATTTCTAGGATATCACCTTGATGAGGATTTCTACCTGTCCCTGGGGAAGGGAGAAGCCTCTGCTCTGTAGTGAGCTTAAATAAATCTGATTTTGTGCCTGTGCTGGACACTGATTTATTTGGGATGCAAGATGGTACCTCTGGAGAATAGAGGCATTAAAATAAGCATATTAATTAATAAATAATAAGTTATGTTTCAACACAGCCCTCAAAATTAACCCCTTCTCATTTTACACCACAGAGTGCCTGAGGACGGCACTCCTGCCTGCTGAGGCAAAGCCAGTTAAAACGAGAATGCAAAGGAAACCCCTCCACCACTTTTCTGCTCTCTGATAAACAGTTTGTCAGAGCAGCAAGGAACCCCTAAAACCTGAATATTTCCCTCCTGCTTTTTTTTCTATCTCAAAATTCCAGTGCAATCACAGTGAGTTGAAGATTGCAGGAGGTGATGGACACTCCCTAGCTCTGCATCATGGCCTAGTGACAAAGGGATTTGACCATCTGTACCAGTCTTCTGACATTTTAAAAAGTCACTGCACTTCACTCCTCCCAAAGGAGCAAGCAAAAATCAATTAAATTTGGAATCTGAAAAGAAAAATATCCCTTTCTCTCCAATTTAGGCATAGGAAGAAAATAATGAGTTCTGCCTTGCTGACTGTAGTAGGAAAAAGAAATATCTCAATCTCTCTCTCCCCTTTGTTATTTTATTCTGAAGTGGGTTAGGCAGTTTCACGTTTACCCTGGTGCAAAGCAAACTAGAGGCTAAACCAGTAAGATTTATTTATGGTGGTGAAGTTCATTTATCCTCAGAAACATCGAGCAGCAGGACCTTTCATTGGCTGAGACATGTGGCCCTCCTGGCTGTTTCAGACCACATGCCGCTCTTTCTCCCAAGTTGCAGGTTTGAGTAAACCCCAAAAATTCCAAGACAAATTTAAAGAAATCCACGCAATTTGATCATGTTTCATCTAGCATTTTGGACTTGTGCTGTGAATGCTCTAAGAAGTCTCTGAATGACCCAGATCTCCTTATTAGAAGGGTCCTTTGCACTTTTTCTATAGCTGGGTTTGCTTGCAATCGTCTTTTCTATCAGCCTTGTGTACAGAGATCAGGTCCTAGCATCACTGGCCATGGACAGTTACATTCCTTTTGCAGAACCTAGATGGGTTCCGTTCAGTTTAGTTTTGTTGGGACAGGGATGAGGACTTTGCAGAAAACCCCACTGAACTGCATTCTGCGTTTTGGCTCTGGCAAGAGAGGGACAGATCTACCCAATGCATCCAATGGAGTGATACCTTTTCCACCTGAGGCATCACCGTGTGCATGGTCTGGGCCACATCCTTTAGCGATGAGTGATGATTTCTTCCTTCCTGCCCCTCAGCTTTAGGGTGGCTCCAGCCAGCCTGTGAATTTCTGTGTCCCTGGGGCCTGTGGGAAGATGCAGAGAAAAGTATTTCTCTCTTTAAATTGCAGCCATCTACAGAAAGGGACTGTGCAATTGTTTGTGCCATGTCGAGTACAAAAAGGGCCCAGAGCTGAGGGCTGGTGCTGGAGGCTGCTGCCACCACGGGAACAGCAACCAGTGGCACCAAACAATAGCCTTTGTCTGCTAACAACAGCTTGTGATGGGGGCAAGCAGCTCGGCTGCTCGTCTCACTTTCATTTCAGGAAGGCAGAGCAAAAGAGATCTCTCTTTTGAGAGAGACACTCTTAAGGGAAATGGGGAGGGCAAAATAACTTGGGAAATAAAGTGATTCAAAATTAGCGTTGCTCCCTCATTCTACTTTTCAATGGTGGGGAAAATGATTCCCACTAGAGCCCTCAGCTTATTGCTTTCAGGCAGCTCTGTCCTCCACCTCCCAAAAAGTGGGTGCCTTTTCTAGCCTGGAGCATGGCCATGAACCAGTTTGTATCTTGACTCAAGGTGAATTCTTCAGGTAACTTAGCCAGTGCAGCAGGCTCTCAGGCCACCAGCTCTAGATGTGTTAGAATGTTCATGGAAGGTGATGGAAGCTTTGTTAAAAACACTCTTTAAAATCCATTTACAGTCTCAAGTCTATGAGAAATCGTGGCTCTGACCTCAGGGAAGCTGCATGATGGGTGAGATGGGAGGTAATAACTAACAGAGGGCAAAGGTGACATCTGCACTAATATCCTACAGGTGCTATTTCGGGCAATGCCGGATCCCACTGGTAGCACAGCAACCAGATTTGCATAACAATCTGTGTGCTCCACACTTCCACCAGAATCATTTATTGCTTAATTGGATGTAGTAAAAATGAAGGTATCAGCATGTCACATCATTAGTCTTCCAGCCACTTACTCCCTGTGGTGCCAGTCGCAGCCCCCACACTCCTGCAAAGAGAAAAAGCCCGTGTAAAAAGGTTCCATGCAGGGGATTCAAGCCAATGCATTCAGAGTGATTGGGGTTTGGTAGAAGGGGTAAACAAGAGGGCAACCTGAATCTTTGCTCAAAACTCATCCCTGGTATCAGGTTTGGTTCCTTCTCTCTTTTTTATACAGCTTCTGCTTACACTTTGCTTCTTCTACATCCCTTGTGGAGCTAACTAGATGGACACCAGAAAGTAAAAAATAGTTTCTCTAACAAGCTTCTTGCCAACTCTTCCCACTCTGTTTTCATGAGTACAGGGAGACAGACAGCTTTCCTCGTAAGCAGACCTCCTAAATCTAGGAGTCAATTCAGATCCTGGTTGTGCCCAGTACTTTCTTGACAAACTTAGCCAATCCCTTAAGCCTATCTCTAACCCATGGAAGCTGCAATGTTTTACCACGTTCCTTCTAATAACGAGCCATGAAATCTACAAATAGAAGCTGCTGGGGATGTATAACTTTGAGGTCAGTCCAGCCCTAGACTGAGGGAAAGCTTGCAATCTGTTTCTCCAGACAGAAAATAACCCATGCCATTGTTTTTTTGGATTCATCTTTCTTCTTAAAACACAACCACAAAACTTTATGTGAATTTGAACCTAATCCTCAAAAACCCCCATGTTTTTACAGCTGAGTAGAGACCCTACTGAAGATTAGTGGCATGTTTCAAGCACTGACCAGGGGCTTGTCTCATCCGTGAAAAACACCTGCTCCTTTGAGGTTCCCCTGCCTGCTGTGAAAAGAGGGGTAAGCAGCAACTCCCACTAGAAAAGCATGACTCAGGAAAGCTTTTTTCTGCCCTCGTAGCTGATTTTCACATGTGTTGTATATTACAAAGGATATGAGTTTGATGTTTTCTTGTTCTTGATATAAAGTGAAATTTTTATGTATTATTTTTATTGGACTCAGCAGATCCCCAGTTTTCAGCCAGGGTCCTGTTGTGTTAGTCACAGTACAAGACAGGGCTCAAGAGCTTATTGTGACCGCAAGAGGAATGAATGAAGGATACCTCTTTGATTTCAGCATGGGTTTTAATGCCCTGCTAAGGACCTCAGTTAAGATTTGTAGCTGGGAAAGCCTTACACGAGGCTTAGCCCAATTACAAGAAAAGGTAGTCCGATGCAGTCCAGGAATTTTTTTCCATGATGTTTTCAGAAGGTGCCATGTCAAAGAAAAGTAGCAACTTCAGGTGGTGCCTGACAAGCAGCTCTGAGGCAAAGGCAGGCTAAAAGAGCCAGGTCAGAGCTTTTAAATAATTAAAACCATCTCTTGCTGCTGTAACTTGGGGAACTGTCCTGCCCTCACAAGCTCGGGCCCTTTGCATGCTCACCGCCCCATGCGCTTTGGGGTTTAGGGGGCTGTGAGGGCTGTGCTGCTGGGACAGCAGGGTTTGCCTGCAGGTACAGTGAGAAATAAAGAAGTGGGATAACTCAGTTGTTTGAGCTAAGTGAGGTGGGAACACTCCCTAATGCTCACAAAAAAGAGATAAAAGTTTCAGCTGCTCTTTTCAGTGATAAGCACATGCTGTTACCTTCAGCAGGAAATGCCTGCAAAGTGCTTGAGAGGGCAGGTGACTGTCGTGGCTGCCAAACAGGACCAAGGGCTTAGGAAGGTACCTTTATTTTCATGTGCCATTTCTTGCTTTTATTTTGGGGTTTCAGAGAGTTTAGTCACTGGCTGTTACTGCTGTGATCTGTGATCAGCTGGTGCATCTCCAGTCTCCTGGGAAAGGATTTCTAATGAGGATGGGGGCCCCTGGGCTACGATGTGGAACAGAGACTGCTGTAGCACAGCAGAGTAGATAAGATCGATAGGAAATGCAGATTTGCAACATGTTGGAAATATGACAGATTCCACGCACACCCTGCGGAAAATATTTTTACATCTTTTAAAGGAGTGGCAGAAAGATTATGTCTTGTATGAATACATATATTTATATATGTAGGTATGTGCACAGGAGTCAGAAGGAATCTGCCACCTCACCTCTAAAATATTTGCTGAGGATTGTGAAAATCTTTACTGGGTTGGTCCAACAAAATCAACTTTGTTTTACTGCAGAGGACCTGCTGGTACTGATCCACACCAAAAGAAGCCATGATAAGGGGTGGGAAAGAGTTCACAGCAGGGCACGGCTGCAGAGCCCACCGCAGCCAGCGTGGCAGCTCTCTGCAGGGCTGCATCCCAGCTCACTCCCTGGGCCAGCTGCAGCTGCTGTGGATCCCAAGGGCTGTTGGATCAGCCAGAGAAGAGCGTTGGGGTCTTCCCTGTCACTTTTACTTCCCCAGCATATTATGGAGCACTTGGCAAGCCAGAAGCTGTAGGGTGAAATGGTAAAGTATGAACAAGAAATGAGGTGCAAGTTTTTAGCAGTCAGGATAAATGATTGCTGAAAGCATTCACTGAAGGATGCTGTAAACCTGCCACCTGTAAAATTCAAGAGTAGTGGATGTTCTAAATCATCCCTAAAATTCAGCCACACATTACTCTAGCTGGTGGAGTAAAAACTGAAGAGAAATTCTTGTTTTACAGAAATGGACTATGTAATTGTGATAGTCTCTCCTGGGCTGTTAGATCTTACATCTAATGCTATAATGTAACAGAAACACCGTGAGGAGTAATTCAGGTGTTGGCCTCTTTATCACCTGGTCTATCAGAATCTGCTTTCTGGCTGCCTGCTGTGTTAAAGGTGCAAGAAACACCACTACTTGATCTACTTGAAATGTATTTAAAGTCATGTTCATGCATTTTGTCACCTCCTGCAGTGGTAGGGAAGCTGCATTCTGCCCAAACGCTGAGTGCAAGAAATAACCATTACCCATAAATTCCTCGCCATAAAGGTGTCATTTTCTCAAAACAGTTCCATAGGAAGAGGGCCTGAGGTTCTGTAAACTCCCACCTGACTCCAGCTCCAGCCCATTGCCACGTGCATGAGGAGGGGTGATTATCAGTTTGGAGATACTCCTCTGGAAAACCTGTTTCAGGGAAACTCACTGTCACTGACTTTTAACTCACCGAGATCAGAGCATGTCCCTATAGAAGTGCTGGTTTTGGTATGAGAGGGCTGGAGCAAATGACTTTGCATGTCTCCCTGATGTGAGGTGCAGATAACCTGGCACATCCCAAGACAGGTGACCACCTTTCCACTCCCTCACCAGATGGGTACCTCCGTGGTGCCACACCCGGTCACTGCATTACTGGGTGCATAGTCCATACTCCCCTCTAGCTGAGGTCAGAGTGTTAGCCTGGACACCCTGTGAGAAGAATATGAGCTGTACACCATAGTCACCTTTGCCTGCATGCAAAGGCTGGAGCAGCTCAGCCCTGTCAGGTGCCCAACCCCCTTCTGTGTTTGGTTTGGGGTTGGAAAGAATGGTTCTGTAATTAACAGCAGCTGACATAATTGTCATGATTATGTTATTACTAGCAGAGGAATTAATGACTTGTCCTGTAAGGCACATAACCAGCTCCAGCATGGGGAGAAGTGCTGCCAGCTTGCCCGGCCTGGCTCTGTGCTCCCAGAATTGAAACCAGCATTCCTGGCGATGCTGGGCTCCTCTTCGGCTCCAGGCCAGCCACCCGAGCAGGGTGCTCACGCTTGGCAAGCGCTCTACACGTCTCTCACATTTCCTAGCAGGAGCTGCAGGGATGTGTCCTGCAGCCCTGCAAGTCGAATATTAACTGCATCAGACAGTGCATTTGTAGCTAAAAATACCACTGAGCAATTTGCCTGAGAAAGGAGCCTGTTCTCCCTGGCTGGCAGCCAGGTGACTTTGCCTCGACCGCCACTGCTCAAGCTGTCGTGTGCGGTCCTTATGTAAAACCATTTCAAATATCAGAGCCTGGTAACATTGCTGGCAGAGTGTAAACTCCTGAAAAATGGAAGCCCTGGATGCTAAATCCAGAAGGCTAAAGGCTAAAACGCATTCCTTCACCAAGATGATGAAAGTGTGACCACCAGCCCACACATTTATGGCGTTAAGCAGGTTCTCATACTGCAATCTCTCTTCGTTGAGAATGTCTGTGACTGAGGAAATAGCAAGTGAGATCTCCGTTCATTCATACTGTATGGTGATCACTTGTCACCTCTATAGGTAATAATTACAGTACATGGCACTTGGACAGAACTTTTTATCCTGGGATTTCAAAGCGCCTGAATTGAGCTTCCTAACACAGCTGAGAAATAGGACCAGGAATACACTCTCTCAGTTAATCATTAATGAGTTTGGAGCACACAATATATAAAGGTTAAAAATATTTTTTGAATATAATACATGATCTTGATAATACAGGTAGAAACAATCTTTTTCACTGCTGGGCAAAGATCTAACATTAGAACAAGTGTGAGGCTGCCTCCTACAGCCCCATTGTTTCCAACATCTCCAATGTAATGGAACTGAAGCTGCATAAGCACCTAACAAGAATTAGGGAGAACTTGCTACTAATATCACCTTTCGGGCACAGAGAGAGAGTGTGTTTTCATCTTTTTTTTTTAGTCTGCTTTTTACCTGCAAGCCACCTCCAGTGAGTCCCATTGACTGTTGCTCCCCTGTTCTTCCACACCTACTTGGCCCAGCAGGGCTGGACAATGCTGGTGCAAGACAGAGCTGCCCTAGAAAGTTGGATGGAGTAAGATTCTTTGAGACTTTCTGACTCTCAGAAGATTTCAGCTAATGTGTGAAGGCAAAGAAGACAGGACAGGTTGTACTGCCAGTGCAGTGCTGCCAGCTCTCGTCATGGGTTGTAGCCCATTTTCCTCCAAGCTCTGTTTTCCCCAGGGAGTGAGTTACCCAAGCCTCTCCTGACTCATAGAAACAGCAGCACTGATCTAACTCACCCTGAAAAATAAGCATGGAAATCACACGTTCCTGTTACCTCCAGAACCAGAAAGGCAATTGAAAGGATACCTTACTGTATGATTTTCAAGCTGGCCTTGTGATGGTGACTTACGTTGTTTTAAATAGCTGGCATTGGCCGTCCAGCTTTTATTACCAACATGAAGGCAGATTTAATGTACAAATTGATTCACAGATGCACTGAAACTGTTTTTCTTTATCCTGACCTCAGTCCCTAATCAGACATAAATCCCCAGCTGTGAATCTATGGTACTTAATGTTCTCCCCTAATTGGGCTGGAGCTTGTGTCCTTCTGTAAGAGCAGCAGCATCCAGGATGTAGTGGTTTGCATTTGTCTCAAGAAAAGTTACCAGTGCGGGAAGCAGTGAGCTGCGGGACTGGGTAAGTGTACTCTTGGTGGAGTGAGTTAATGTTTGATGGACAGGTGATGGAGTAGGCTAATATTTGAACCTCTGGAGATTTAACTTCAAACACCTGCTGGGATTTGAGTCTGCTCTGATCTGTTATGGCCGTTTGCCACGTCAAAGGATTTCTACACAACCAAGCAGGCTTCAGCCAGGCTGCCAGTCTCTCCAGCCATCCCCACCTGGCTTGTACAGGGCAGCATGCACTTGGTGACCTCACAGTCCTGTCCCAAACCCCAACAGATTGTCCCAGGGCTGCTGTGATAGAAAATGAGCCAGTGAATTGACTCCAACACGTAAGAAGGGGGCAGATCCAACAGTGCTGGGAATGAGCTGGGGGAGACTGGAGGTTCTGCTCTAATACCCTATTTCTAAAGTATTGGGTTTCTCTGGTTGGAGAAGGTAATTTGAAATAACAGTTCAGATGCATCCTCCAAGGAAGGAATTAGCAGAGCTGCATGGGGAAGCCTGCAAAGTGCTAGGTAGTGTTGCTCAGAGCAGAAAGGACTTTGGGATGGCAATACTCTATTTGTTTTTCTCATTATTTGTTTTTTGAGGAAAAAAAAGAAAGATGTTTTTATACAAAGATTTATAGGTGTACAATGCTCCTCCCTGACTTTGCATTTGTTTGATCTATGTTTCTTGGCTTCAGCACAAAGCCAACCTAGTTTATTCCACTCTCTGCACTCCATCTCTCTAGCTTTGATGAACTTCAGTCAGAATTAGCAACCAGAGCTCCAGCTTGGAGATATCTGTTTTCTCAGCCCAAATGATCATAAAAACAGGGACATGCCTTCCGGGCTTTAGCCTCTTCTGGCCAATCTGTACTAGGAGAGCATGCCAGCTCACCAGCTCCTTACTTCTTGTATGGAGAGAGCCCCGGGGTGTGCAGAGGATTACTGGAGGGACCTCTTGTGCAGCTCTCAGCAGGAAACACTGATGGAAAAGAGTCCATAAAAAAAAGCCAGAATGGGGGGCGGTTTGCGCTGGGGTGAAAAGGATGCGTTTGGGGTTTTGCTGTTATTATGGTGATGTTGCACTTAAATGCGGCTTAGTTAGAGAGCAGCATATGACCCATGTGTACCTTGTCACATCCAATAGATCTCATGTGAAAAGCTGAAAGCTCTCAATAACAGCTGGGCCCCAGGGACCATCACAAAGCTGAGCTGCATGAATTAAATGACCAAGAGCAAAGCTCATAACTCCTCTGACAGAGCCAGAACTCTGCCAAGAGTGTGGGGCTGCCACAGCCCTGCCCTCCTCTTTCAACACTCACGGGACCAGACCTTCCTGATATAACTCTCAATGCTCCAGCAACTCCAGAGAAACTACAATAGTTTAAACCAACACCATGTCTGGCCCTTTGTTTTAAATCTCCCACCCAGACTTGATTTTACAGACGGTCCGGGTCGTGACAGAGTCCTCATCTATCACAGTCAGGTTACTTCCCTCCTGTCCTAAATCAAACAAGACAAACCGAGGGCAGCTCCTTTGTGGAAGGCTTTCTCGGCTGGTTTTCCCTTCTTCCCTCCCTAATTGTTCGTTAATGTACGTGAATGATTTAACCAAATAGAGGCTAGAGTTTCCCGTAGGAAGGGAAGTTTGTTAGAGGAGGGGACGA
Organism: Picathartes gymnocephalus; assembly: GCA_013390045.1. Lineage (NCBI taxonomy): Eukaryota > Metazoa > Chordata > Aves > Passeriformes > Picathartidae > Picathartes > Picathartes gymnocephalus. Next base: position 96,953 of record WEKY01003526.1, on the reverse strand, counting down.
TCCACAGATGGATTTACCTGTATCAGATTCTGGGTAAATATTTATCCTCCTTTCCCTTTTGTTCACACCTCTCAGCCACAGGAACAACGACAGATCCTCGCCGGCCACAGGGCAGCAGGGAAATATTATTACGTCCATTTTACAAGTACACAAGTAGGGCAAAGGTGACTTAATCTCAGTCTCGGGAAAGTCAGTGGTGCTTTTACCACTGGTTCTGGAGGACTTTGAACAGGAGCAGCTGGAATGAGCAGCTGGAGTAAACAGCCAGCGCCAGCCTGGCAGTGGGCAGGAGCCGAACTCCAGGACTGCATCACCAGCCATCCCAGGGAGTGCCACCATCCTCCCTCAGAGGCTCGACCACCACTGACCTGAGTCATGGTTCCTCCCTGGAGACTGACTTCAGCCCCTCTGACTTACCTCACGGAGGTGCTGGGAAGTTTCATTAATTCCCGTTTGTAAAGCGGATTTAGAGTGCTGCCTATAATGAATTCTTTGTAGCAAGAGCTGTGGCATTTAGCAAGATGAAAAGGGCAGAACACTCCCGTGGCTGATTTTTTTCTGGCCTTTTTCCTGGATATTTTTGCAAAAGGGGAAAATTATTGTTAGATTTTATTACAATAAAACAGACTACAGCCACCCTTATTTCCCGGAATAATAATAGTCATAATGCATTATGTTAGGTTAGTCAGTAGTTTTCACTAATCCACAAGACATGCACTGTTGACCTCTGAGGTAATTTTGGATCGTGCTCAAGCCAAATAAAGGCAGATTTGTGGTTGCAGGTGAGAGATCCTCTGGAAAACCATAAATGTGACCACAATGTCCTCTGGTTTGATCTGAATTCAGCCTGGCCTTCATCGGTTTTTCTGGCATTAGTCCAGAAGTAAGACAGATTAATGGTTGAAAGTCATTACACTATGGTCTGATGTAACTCAGCACTGAGTGGTGGCTTTGAGGAGATATTTTGCAGTAAGTACCCAAGGCAGCAAACCATGGACCACCCTTCCCTGGATGGCACCTAGCTCCTTGGAGGATGTTACAGGCTTGATTGGAATAATTCGTGGCCTGAATGTGTCCAGTGATTACGGGGGAAAAGGAATGTGCCCTTTTACAGGGCAGAAAATGCCCACGTGAAATGTTAAGCCTCATCTTCTGCCTCCTGAAGGGACAGAAAAATTGGTTATGTCTTTGGTGGATGATTAAAAAGCCAAGGGAGAGAGAGGTGAGGCTGTGAGGGTGGTAGCAGTACCCATGCCCGTGCCTTGACATGGAATGTTGCATACTCAGAGAGCTGCTTGAGGCATCAGTGACCCTATGGCCTGGGCTCTGTGCAGTGTCTTCTGTCATCTCCCCAGCCACTGCTTTTTGGGCTCATTAGATATATGTACCAGGGGTCCACTTAGCCACACTGTAATCCCTTCTCTGAGTAAGGTCTGAACCCCTGTGTTAATCCTGAACCTATAGAGAAAATATTCCCCAGCCTGTTATGACTACAGGTCTGCCTGAGCTCTAATAAATCAGCGAGGCTCCGGTGGAGTAACACAAAGCTTAAGGGAGTGCTGGGTGGGTAAATGTATATAAAAGGCAGTCCCGATCTTCCTTTAGCAGCCATTAATTACGGCCAGTGATGGGAATAGGAAACAGCAGTCATTCTGGGATACTGCTGTTTGCAACTCAGTCATGGGCAGGCTGAAACTGAACATGGAGAGGATAGGCACTGGGTAGCGGACTGGGAAGATACATGAAATTTAAAAACAACCTCCCCTTGAGATTAAGGGTTAATACTTTGCCTGTTTAAGCACTTGGTCTATGATGTGACATCAGTGTGGTGAGGTACAAGCCCTGTCATTGTACGGGAGAGACACAGGGAGAGAACTCATAGGAGCACATCAGTAAACGGTGCCAGCCCCGGGGCGGGCAAGGGATTGGCACCAGCCCCGCCTGCACTTGAGGAGGCACTTGTGTCAAACAGCGGTCAGCAGGGATTTTGTTATGGAAAGCAGGTTTCCTGGCACTGCAGCTGGGGCAAGTTATCTGGAGTGGACCAGGGTGCTGAGCTGAGGGGGTGTTGGGTCAGGGAGCAGGGAGGTAGTGAGTAGTCAGGCTGCTCTGCAGCTGACTGTTTGAAGAAAAAGCTTGGGAAATCTCGGGAAAGATCTTCTTCTATTTATTAAACAGCTTGCAAAGAAGCTTAGTCAGTGCTTCTATAGCAACTTGACACCAGTGGCACTGTGACTGTAATTACTAATAGGGAAATAGAGGTGAGCAGTGTGGTGGGTTTGAAAAGGCCTTGTACAAAACCACTTTCCAATCGGTGGTCAAACCATAGCCCCTGGTTCACTTAAGCAGCAGCTGCTGGTGTATTTCCTCCCTCAACAAATAATTTTCTTGTCGTCATGGTCTAAGCCGAAGAACCTTCACTGCCCAGTGGGAACAAATCAGGAGCACAGGTACAGCCTGTCCTGACGTCTGGGTGGCAGCTCCTTGCTGTGCCATGATGCCTTCTTGGCACACTGCCTTCCTCCACCAGGGTCACTGTGCTCCCACTGGTACTGAAACAAAGCTCTGCAACGGCAGAGGCAGACATCCAGCTCCAAAACTCTGGTGTTATCCTGTGATTACTTTTCCTGACATTCATTCAGGCCAGCCTCAGAGGCTCATCTGGCCGCTTCTGTGCTGAAAAATTTGTTATCAATTCAAGACAACTTGGTACATTTTCTGGCATGGAGGATTTGGCTCTCTCCCTCTGCTCAATACATTTGCACACTGGCGCCATTTGGTGTGACTTTGCTATGTCTGGAGTGGTTCCACTGCCTCTGGACCTCCTTCATGACCATTCCTGCATTTGCACAGCGTGGGACACCAGAGTTGAGTCAGTTGCTTGGGAGAATTTGGAGCCTGAAACCTCCTGAGGTCTTCTAGCAGATTTATGCTTAAAATATCTCTGGGCTAAGAAGGTGTTAGGCCCTCTCAGAAGTGCTCTCTCTCCCATCTGCTTTTTCATGTAAAAACTAGAGGTGCCAAAATCTGCTGAAAGGACTGTAATGGAACGGCCAGGAAAGATGCTTGCAGCTATCCCTCAGGCTCCAGCACAGACGATGTTTCACAGATGTGAATTCATGAGTACAGTCATAAACGTTTTAAGACACACCTGCCAGATAGTTCTGGAGTTTTCTAGTGAGAACAAACCTTCTGTAAATACCAAGGGGAAAAAAAAATCAGGAAGATCCTCATTTTATGGGTGCATCCAGCAAATTTTCTTTCCCTCTCTGTGATGAGCACAGACTGCCATCTCCACCCTCTGCAACAAACTCATTAACATTTACTTAATTATGTGAAGCCTGAATTATGAGAACATAAAAAGGTATGATTCTGTCCTACACATGCTCTACTGTTCTTTTTTTCAATATCTCTTCCTATCATGCAAATAGGAGTTAAAACAGATGCTCATAGAGAGTTCCATGCTCTAATTTCCCCACTTCTAAGTCTCATTATGGCACCCACATGCCTTGTTCTGTGAGGAGTTATGCTGGATTTGCCTTACTCTCTGTGGTAAGACTGTCAGCATGAGTGGCTCAGCCAGGCCTCCCTCCCCGCCCCACACACAGACACACTTCTCATTCATCCCTACAAAGAGAAAGAGCAGTGAGGGGGCTGCCAACAGGCCATGGGATGGCTCCCATCTCCTTGCAGTGCCAGTGACCCTCTCCCAACAAGGCTCCCACATGCCCACTTCACATCTCCACCCTGTGTAAGTCCCTCTCTAATGGTTGTACCCTGCTGCCTCGCTTCCCTGGAACTGTACACTGAACTGAGTATTTGGGTCCAGTGACCTAGGGTTGTAAGGAGACAGAGGCCTGCCTCTAACAGCCCATCCCCTGGCATAGCTCTCCTTGTCACAATGTGATGGAGAGAGGGCTCCTTCCCCCGGCATAACCCCCAATAGCTCAGCCCACCTGTGTTTTTAATCACAGCGGAGTAGCCATCACACCAGTGGTGGCTGCAGGGAATACAACCCCTTAATCTTCCCAGGTTTCAGTTTGCTCATCCGTGAAACAGGGAGAGTCCCTGCCGGGAGCATCCTCCTGGAGCCCCTCCCCCGGGCAAGCTGGCAGTGTGCTGAGGGCCAGCGCAGGGCCCAGGGTCGGGGGGAGCCCGTCTGTGGGGGTTTAAGTGTCACTGAGGCCTTCTGCCGACTAAATGCCTTTCCTTATAACATCAGCAAAAAAAGCCCAGAGATGCTTTAACCATAGCTGAAGTGGCTTACAACCTGCTGGGCAGAGAAATAGGAAAACATAGTGTATAATGAGGAAATGCAAGGTTTGCTGCAGTAGGGCAGTGCTAGCACTGTAATTAAAAAGTAGTTCGGTATATCTACATCAGTTATGGGAGCAAATCAAAAGCGTTTTATGTCCCTAACCTATGCTCTTCCTAGTGTTAGTGTAGCTACACAGGAAACTATGTGGTGCTGCTGATACAATTTTTCTCCACTAAGGAATAGGTTTGGACTATACTAGAAGGACAATCTGGATTTCATTTGCTTGGGATGGAGCTGTATATTCACTGGGATAGACCAGCAAGTCCTTTTCACCACTAAAACTCCAGGCACTCACATTGTAAAAGTGAATAGCCTTAACATATATCCTCTCCCTTCTCATGTGCAGGGCCATGCTGCAAGGAGGATGAGGAAAAAAAGGGGTTGTGAAAGTTTCCAGCACCTAGCACTCAGTTTGAGGTGAAAGACTTTCCCTTCTACTGCAGGTTAGTTGTTTGTCCTTTTACTATGTCCTGGGTAGTGCTTAATGCTCCATTCTCCAAATGGTGCCCTTCAGAGAGGCTTAGAGATCCTCCTGCCTTGGCTGTCAGCCTGACCTGCTGCAGCCCTGCCAGCTGAGCCCATTCAGGCTATAGCTGCCTCCCCAGTGGGGCTTGGAGACCCAAAGAGTGAGTGCCCAGTTGCTCCCCACCTCGTTCTGGGGGAGAGGAGCCAGCCCAGGAGCTGCTGCCCCGATGCCCTAGGCCAAGGGGGACAGAGTGCTTTAGGGAAAATTATGTGCCTTGCTGGAGGTGCTGAGAAACGAGTCTGCACTCCTCGGGACAGCATCCCCCTGTGCCGTCTCCCACCAGTCCCCGTGGTCTCAGGCAGAGGCTGAAGCCCTTTCGGTCCTTGTCTCTTTCTCCAGCCAGGGTGACCTCAGTGAGAGCCGGGTGCTGTGGAGGTGCACACCTCCCGCCGCTCCCCCTCGCTCAGGGGCGGGCAGGCAGCCCCCACAGTGCCCTGTTCTGACAAGGAAACGGCGTCTAGACACAGATTAGGCAAACAGCTAAAGCACAAGACCAGACACTGAAAAAATCAAAAAGAGTAAAAAGAGCTGCCCAGCTCTGTCCACCACTGACTCCTGTGAGATTTGGGACAAAGAAAGGGAACTTCTTTAGGTCTTTGTCTTCCTCACCTGTCTAGTATGGGATAGTATTTCCCTTTCTGGCAAGGTTATGGTCAGAGTTAATTAGCATTTGAAAAGTGCTTTGAAATGGAAGATGCATTTGGAAAACTGAAGTATTATTACTGTGATTGAGTGAGTGGCTCTCAGAGTAGGGAAGTGTTTCACTTCTTTTTCCCTGTGGGTGGAATAGCCTGGATGATACTGGTATTTCTTCGGATTTATTAATTATCCAAGCATCTAGTACGTATCAGGTATCTAAAACAGAACTCGGTTTGGATATTTATTCCATTAAATATTGGATTGCAGATTCATGAAATCCAAGCTACCTTGTTCAGACAAATAAATCACATGACACTGGGACTCTTCCCCTACTGGCACCAGCTCTCCTGGCACAACTGCTCAAGGACAGGCATTTAAAATCTGTTTTCCATGACTCCTCACACAGGATTTTAAAATGTACTCCAGGTTTGTCAGTAAAACAAGCTCTTGCAAGAGTCTCCAGCAAGAAAATTGAGGGTCCTGAAACAAATACATGTGAAAAAAACCAAAAATAAATGAATGAGCTTTGTTACCTCAGGCCATGATTCTGCAGGATACTTTAAAGTATCCATTTGTAGGCTCGTGATTAATCCCAGTAAGGTGACTGGCACTGTTTCTGTGCAGAATCAGTCAGATGCTTAAATACCTTGATGAATAGAGCTTCCAATTATTATTTCATCAACTCACGTGCTCATGTCCTGTATTTTAAAGACTTCCTGTGTACTGTCTTCCCCTGTGCTCTAATATGAATTGAGTCTAGGTTGGAAAACCACTTCTATTACCCATGAAGCACATATTAGTCTATTAAAAAAATGTGTCACCATTCCAAGAAACCTCCAGTGACTTAAAAAAAAAAAAAAAAGAAAGGAAAAAGCTAAGGGGCACATTTTCAAAACCTTGGTGTGCTGAGTCATGGGGTTGGCAGTTCTTAGTTTCATGTCTCTCATTAACTTCTGCTGAAATTACCTGTCCACTTATGCAGCTGTGGCATCACATTCTGAAAATCCACTCCAAAAGAGAGTGGATTCTGCTTTCTTTTGGAAGCAGAGTCAAGTTCCTGTGTAGACAGGGGTTGGGGTTGATACAAAGCTCACTCATCCTAAGCCCAGCTTGTTTTGATCCTGTGGAATTGAGTGGTACTACCCCAAGTGACTCCTGCATGTACACAAGGGAAATTGTGCATATTTTATATGAATAAGGATGTGATGCCGGTATGTAGCAGATCTCGCTTGGAGAGAAGAACCCAGGTTAAATCAATCTACTAATCCAGACCCAAGAGTTTCTTTTCTTTGACTGAGCCATATAAAATCAGTCACGAGGCAGTCTTCACGGGATCAACAAGCTCCACCTCATTTAAGAGAGGCACAGAACATGGGATCATCAGGAGATATTTAGACTGGTTACTTAACTGTAGGTCGCTTCACTGGGTGTGTCTGTGTTTTTTTTGAGGCTTGGGGCAAGGTCCCCACCATATCCAACATGTGTGAAGCCACAGGCTCCGCAGCCAGCAGCCCTCAGCCCCAGTCTCCACAACGAGCACTTGTGTGGAGCTGCAAAGCAGAGGCCAGCAGGAGAATTTGGTCAGGGCTCTGGACAGGTTAGTGTGGTGGTCTGCAGGGTCACTACCCCAGATTTCCAGCTCTGAGATGGTTGCATAGGGACCTTCAAAGGCAAGCCCAGAGGTATGGGTGCACAGCCAAGGGAAGGTGAAAGCCATGAGCCCTGTGCCATAGCCAGCTGCAGTAGCTGCCACACCCATGGGTTGTATCATGGCACAGGTGATGCAAGGCTCCTTAGCTGCCTGAGCTACTTGCCCTAATAACAAGTGGATGCCCATGGGCATTCACCACAGAACAATGCACAACATGGCAAATCTGGCTTGGGATGCTCATCATCTCAGCCCCCAAACTTTTGTTTGTCTTCATCTCCTTTCCCCACTAATTCTCTTCTGAAGGATTTCCAGGGAGTTAGCACAGCTGTCTGCTGAGCTATATCTCGACTGGTGGCAGGAGAGACTCTCTTGGTCCTGTACAAGTAGGAGAAAATGCTAACACCTGTCTGCAGCAGAGCAATGAGGTCTACAGGGCAAAAATCAATGTTACCTGCTGTAAATTGTAACCTGGAAGGTGCCCAGGCTGGCAGTGGCCAGCTTCTGTGTTGGCCCTGCCATGGGAAGGCGTCTGCACCATCCCAAATCTGCTTGAAACAGCTAGCACAGCACAGGGACACCACAAGGTTCCCATTTCAAATATCACCAACGAAACCCCTCTTTTTTATTTTTCTTTCTGTAGTCTGATGTTGGACATGAGCCCCTGTGAAATGTCCTCTCTGCCTCACCATGCTGCAGCACTGAGCTGGATGGCAAGTGATGTGAACACCAAAGCCATATGAATGGCTGTCTGAGGCAGCTCTGTGCCTGCTTAGCCCAGCCTCTCGTCTTAGGGACACATGTCTCCCATTTCATACTCAAAGGCAAAGATAGGCAGTCCCGGTGTAAACCCGTTGCTCCTCTGTTCCTCTGACTCATGGTTTGGGCTGTGCATGCCAGGGGGTGTTTTCTTCCCTCTCCTTACAAAGCTTGCTCCCATTAGCTGTGACAGGAGCACAAGTCTGTGCAGCCCATGGAAAGCCCAGCTGCTCACCGTTAATGTTTAATGACAGCACTGCAAGCTGGGGATATTCTCAGACTCTGTTTCAGCTGGTCAGGCTTCATACAAACTGCTTCCAGCAAACACTGTAAATCTACGGAACAAGGTACTGAGGAACACTGGTCCAGATTTAGGGGAGACTTACAGAAAATGTGGTGTGGTTTAGGGCTTCCAAAGACTTTTCTGCATCCAGACTTATTATTTTTCACATGTGCAAAACTCACTGTCTCTTGCTGTGGAGGCTGTGCAGTAACAAATGTGCATGCAAAGTCCACACCAAGGGGTCAGTGCCGAATGAGACACAGACGCTTTCCCTGTCTCTCCCAGAGAGGCTGCTACCCTGTCAGCACAGTCCTGCACAAAGAGTAGTGTCAGATGGTTTCCTAGAGTAAATTAATGCAGCTTCATTATGTTAGGTCAACTGATATCAGCAGAGAATTCAAACAGCTAATTTTTAACCTACTCCAATTTCTCTTTGGCTCATGAAACCATTTCCTGCCTTGGTCCCTCTGACAGTCCCCTGGTCCTCCTCCAAGCATCTATCCAGCAGAGACAAAGTCAGACATGAAGTATAGGAAGGTCAAAGCTCAAGGTCATGCAAATGGGATCTAATGATCCTGAATGCTACTACTTATATGCCCAGCCAGGACAAACAGTGGGTCAGGACTGCTCTGCCAGAAATTTGGACCCTTAGACCAAACTCTGCTTTCATTCTCAACATGAATCTAGAGGTATTACAGCTCATTAAGAACATGATGCCTCCATTCTCTACTCCCTCCTTGACCAAGCACTGATCCAAGATACATATATTTTCTGTGGATATTATTGGCAAATCACGTCCAAGAAAGACAATTTTAATTGAGAGCCTCTGTGTGTAGATTTTGAAGTACATTGACAAGTACATATACAAGTATTTGGCTATAATTGCCTGCTTTTCAATGAGAACCTTGAAAGACTTTGAAAATGTCATTGCTTTGACTTCACAAAGAAGGTGAGCTTGTAGTAAATTCTGTGTGCACATGTTGGTGGGTTTACCACAGGGAATAACTGGGTTTGTCAGCTGTGGATCTGCATACTGCCAAGGGGCCAGGCCAGTGCCTTCCAGGTGCAAGGACAAAATGGAAAAATACTGTTTGAACCAAAAAGGCAAGTTTGAACCCTTTCCTCCTTTCTACCTTCCCTCCTCAAAACCCTGAACACTTTTAAATGTCTGCTGAGGTCTATTCCATCCCCAGCTGGGGATGGGGCTGAGCAATGACAATCTGAATATGACAGGAGAATAGCAGGGCAGTGATAAACCCCACCCTGGCAAGCTGCAAGTGCTCCTGGCCCCATGTTGCTCAGAGAATCACAACCTTTTTTGTGCTTCTCATCATCAGTAACAGGGACAGGGTGGTCATCCCCATATCCCCTGCCAAGCTACCTCCAGTGATGGGGAAAGAGAGTTCCTCTCTTTTCCCATCGCTGGAAGCATCATGCGTGGAGCTGCACATGTATAAAAACCATGCTGCACAATTACAGAAACAAGCTGTGATTGGAGATTTCTTGTCCAGCTTGCTCTGGGACATGCTGGAAGCATGCAAGGTGCCCTCATCCATGCTTTCCATGGAGAGCAGGCAGCAAGATGCAAAGGTCGATTTCTGTCTACCTGGAGACTTCAAAAGCCTGAATTCTTTGGACAGAGCTCTTGGGATCAAATCTGTACCTAGTGACAATTTTAGGTTGCAGCTAGGGAGAGACGAGAAATCATGGTGGAGAAGGCAGGAACTGACAGGGATTGGGCAGTGGGAGGCTGGCACTGTGGGACAGCTCCTGTGGATGATGGTCTCAAGACTTCCTTTTGGCCCCAAATGAAGGTGTTGGTCTCTGCTGAAGATACAGAAGATGTGCCCGAAATGTGCTGCTACTCATAGTCTTCTTTTTCCTTCCCTCAATCCTGTCTGAAAGCATCCCTTTTGCACTCTTAAATTGGGAGTGTTTTCAGAGGCCACTGTAAGTAACCGTAATAATCCATAAGGCAATATGCAGCTCTGATGTGCAAATGGGATTTAGGGAAGCCTCACTAACGGGATAACACAGACAGCGCTTAAGCTGAGTTTCAAACTGAACATAACGCGTTTCATTTGACAAATGTCTGGGTTTAAACTTTTTTAAGCCTTCAGGGCTTAAAGAAGGGAATGCCAGTCTCCTGCAGAATAAATCCTTAATATTTTGGGCTTTCATTTAGGAAGAGGAAAAAAGCTCTAAGTAGAGAAGAAGCCAAAAGGAATATCTGATTTCATTGCTTCCATCATATACCACTACATATCATTTATTTGCTCTCAGAAGCCAAGGGTATATCTTCTCTAAATATTTACCTACTTTCTTTCTAAGGGCATGTCTGCATGTCACCATGCTGATTTGTAGCAGTAGAAGTACCAGCCTTACTTTTGGTCTAATTCATTTAACACACCCAGACTTTATTAGTAGGATAATAAAACCAAGGTCTAATAGTTACAGTGTGAGGTCAGGATAGCCTGCAACATCTACTGGGAATATCTTCCAGCCACTGCTCTGTGCTGAGACAGTCACACTAATGCCACACCACACTGCACCATGGGTCTTGCAGCGAAACTGGGGACAAGCAGACTTGGAAGCGGGCATGGAATTTTGACTACAGGAAATCCTTCAGCCTTATGGCTCATTAATGCCTTCCTGAAATGGATACATGTCTGATGGGTCTCTCTCTCTTTTGCCTCCATGTTCACCCACCAGTCAACTCAGACAAGCAGAGGCTATGCTGTCTCCATCCCTGGAGGCTTTCAAGCCCCAGCTGGATCAAGCCCTGAACAACCTGGCCTGACCTCAAAGCTGGTCTGGCTTTGAGCAGAGCTTGATCTAAAGAGTCCACAGGTGACCCTTCCAACCAGAATTATTCTGTGATCCCATGATCCTGGCCCAGAGATGCCCTTCTTAACTTCTTGAAGGACTCTGTTCGGCTCCGTACCAGCAACAACTACTAGGCTTTGTATTCTGAGCATTTTCTACCTCAGTACCAGAAACTAAAGGAGTAACTATGTCAGAGACATTTTTTCCTCCGCTCACTTTCCCAGTCAGGGACTGATCTCTCCATCCTAGAATGGAAACTGAAGCACACTCAGGTGTCATAAGACGGCTCTCACTGAGGAAGTAAAAAAAGTCAAAGTTAATGGATCATTGCAAGGCTTAGGATGATTCTGTCTAGTCTCATCAGTACTGTGAGTGGCCCTTACCATATCTTGAAATTGAGCAGGGATTCTTGCTCAAAAGGACATTTTCAGATTGTGACCCCAAATCCTGGTGTACACCCTACTTGTCTTCATAATCACTGATCACCTCAGCAAACTCCCTGCTGCCCTAGACAAGCAAAGTTTTAAAATGTTTCTTTCAATTTTTGACCCTTTTCTGTTCCACAAGTAGTCTCTGTCTCGCTGTGCATGATACTGCATAGGTTGTCTGAGAGCCTCAGTCTTCCCGTAGATGCGGCACCACCTGCCAACGAAGTAGAGGATGAGGGCTTGGAAGTTATAGCTCTCTTCCCAGTGTTGCCGTTGCCTTGCTTTGTGTGAGCTCACTTATAGCACTCCTTCTCCTCTCTGCTTTCCTCTGTAAACGGTGGAAACAAGTAGCAACCCCACAGTGACACGAGGATGTGAACATCTCATGCCCTTAGCTGGAAAGTGCAAGAGAAAAGCAAAGCACTCTTTATTATAACAGGCCCATCTCCTTATCTCCTCTGAGAGGACAAACCCAGGATTGCCAAACTTCCTGCCTTTCCTCCATCCCCTGCAGCACTCTGGCTGTGTTCTCTTGGAGTTTTTCTACTTCAGTTGGCTCCTTTCTGTAGCAGTCAGAGCTGTGCACCTACTCCAAAGGCAGCCCCAAGCCGGCTGCTGCACCTTGCTAAATTTTACTTTCTTTCACTAGGCCCTCGTCTAGAAACTTTGGGAAATACTTTGCATTTAACTGCCTAAGTGTTCTGGCTTTTCTGCCTTTGGGCCCCCAGAGGGTGATTGGGCACTGGAACAGGCTCCCCAGGGAAGTGGTCGCAGCACCAGCCTGGCAGAGTTCAAGAAGAGTTTGGACAATGCTCTTGGGCATATGGTGGAATTCTTGGGGATGGTGCTGTGCCGGCTGGAAGCTGAACTTGATGCTCCTGTGGGTCTTCTTCAACTCAGCATATTCTGTGATTCTGTGTGAAATACCCCGTGAAGCTCCAGAGCAGAGGACCCGCAGACAGGCTGGGGCTGTGCTACAGCCGACACTCTCTGAAGTGCTTGTGCTGCCAGCACTGCCCTTTGAGGTCAGCTACCAACACCCCATGCCTGAAGGGAAGATGGAACAAAGACTTCCACGACCATGTAGCTAACACAGAAGAAGCATTTCAGGAGACACAGGACCCATGTTTTCCATTGTTTCATTGGGATCTAAGAACCTGTTCATTTAGCTCTTTGTTAAATGGGGCTTGAGTTCTCTTGGGAAATTTGCCTGCAGTCTCTTCCCAGACTTTGCAGCAGAATCGTCTGAAATGTCTTTACATTTGAGTGACATCTACACCTGAGCCAGACACGCTGGGTTTAGTTAAAAGAGATAAACAGGCATTTACAGGAAACAATTCATCTTCTCCTGTGGTAGATACCTAAAATAGCCCACAGCAATCACAAAATGATTACTTCCCTGCACAAACTATAAATTTATTCTGAAGAAGCAGCCCAGCCCTTGACTTGTGTTGGAGGATTCGGGTGCCTGGTGGTTTTTGAGCTGCTCCACCTTATTTTAGACATTTACACAGGCAAGCGAGTATATACATATATGTACAGGAACCTGCAGGAGACAAATGCCCTTCCAGCATGTCTCCTGAACACCAGGGAAAGGATTCACTGTCCTGTTACCAACACAATGAGGGTCACTACTTTTGGAGTACTGGATTAATTTCCCCCCATTGCACCCCCTCGTTTATATCCTAAATATTGATATAGATGATCCATGCTGAAATAGCTGAAACCCAAGAATGCAGCCCACAGTGTTACACAACAAAGCAATGATTAATAAAATAAAAATTTTATTAAACATAAAAATTGACTTTATTATAAAGAAAATAAATCATCTGTGTTTCAGGGTATCATAGCAACTGCCAGAGCAATGTGTAGGGGTATCATTCCTGTTCTGCAGATAACCTCCCCAACCAGGAAAGGTGTGCAAGATGTCAAGTTACAATGGTTACATCACCAGGAAAAAATCTCAATGGCTGATCATTGCCTGAGGGAGATGTCAGTCTTCCCAGCTTCTGTGCTAGGAGAAGCTCTTACAGGAATTAACTCTTTCCCAGATGATGAACACTGCCAGATTTTACCAGTATTAATTCCACCTTGTTTGCCTAAAATGAATCATTTTTCTCTTACATTCCAATTTTGTCTTTCACTCAAGTCATAAACGACTTTGCAGTGACAGCTGTCTATCACATCTGCTGCGTGTCTGAGGAATTTTTTTCTTCCACCTCACTATCTTATTTCTGCTGGACACTTGTTGTTCACCACACCACCATTCCCACAGAAGACGACAAATGTGTTTGCTGAAAACACCCCAGGCAGCCTCCTGGTTGTCTGGAGAGCAGCCCATTGTCCAACATGAAGAATACTCCCTGCACATCAACAGAATGACCCATCTTGTGATGATATCCAAGGCAGCATGACCATAAATCATCTTTCCCTGAAATACATTCTGGGAAATGCAATGATAAAATAGGTTTTTACCAACTCAGAGGTCATACATTGTGCCTCTTTACAGCTGATGTTAAGGGACCAGTTCTTCAGGGATCAATTCCCCCTGCAGCCCTATGCCTGGGGAGGCCAGACCCTTCCCAGAGACAAATTCCCCCTTTGTCCAGAGGAGATGGAAGTGATAATGCCTTTCCCCAAGTTTCCGCAGATTCCAGGCAATCCCCAGTTCCATAAAAATGCCATTCCTATGCCCAGAAAACAATGTATATTTCCTTTTCCTCCTTGACGTTCTGTCATAGGGATGCTCTTCTCAGTCCTCGGCAGGTGGCATGCAAGCTGCTCTTCACCCTGGATTGATGTGGTTGGTGCCTGGACACTGCAGTCCAAACAGTCCCTGCTATTAATGCAGGCTCTGTCCTGGTGAGTGGTCACCCTTATGCCCCGGGCCAGGCTCACACGGAGCAGGAGGAGGGGTCCTGTATGGCAGAAGTGCCTTTAATCTCCTCTCTCCCACCTGCATTTTTCCTTGGTTGTTTTGCATGCCTCTTGCTGTCTCAGTCAGGTAGGGCACAAATTTCTAAGTACTGTCCTTCATTTTACTACTTTTTTTCCTGATGCAGAACTTTGCTGCTACATCTCTTGGTCTCTCCAGACTCTCCAATCTATTTCATGGGCAATATAGTCTACCTCCCCACCTCCCCATTTACATACACTGCTGAGTTTCTTTTCAAGTTATAATAAACTCTGGTCTATATCCAGCAATCCATCAGTTCCCAGTTACCCAGTTTAGCACTGGCAGGTTTTTTGCTCTTGTTTACACTGAGAGGTCTAGAAAATTTGTTCTTACTTCCTCTAGGGTTCTTCTTCTCTTTTGTCCTCTTAATCACATCCCTTCCTTTACACAGGCTCTTGAAGAAACCTCCCCTCTCACCTTGATTTTTCCTCTTTGTGCATTCACACACTAATTCGCTTCTCAGCACTCTCATGCCTGCCTCCTCACAAGTCCTCAGCTGCTATCTCCTTCCAAGATGTGCTGTGCTGTATTCCCTGAGCAGAGTCTGGTGGGGCTGATTTCCCTTCCATGATCATGGGCAAGAGCTCACATTTTGGCTCCTTTTCTTTTCTTTTCTTTTCTTTTCTTTTCTTTTCTTTTCTTTTCTTTTCTTTTCTTTTCTTTTCTTTTCTT
>WEKY01003526.1:62823-81818 GCA_013390045.1 Picathartes gymnocephalus | reverse complement strand
TCCTCTCCTCTCCTCTCCTCTCCTTTCCTTTCCTTTCCTTTCCTTCTTTCAAATGCTATTATTTTATTCTCTTCAATGCTGTGCATGCTCCAAACAAGTGGCTTACTTTCCTCCAGAGGCACCAAAGCCCTGCCCCAGCACAAAGTACATACTGTGCTACCCCTGAATATCTCAATTCAAGAAGCTTGAGCTCCCATTGTTTGCAGTTCACAGAGTTCACCTGCATTTTATTCTGCTCATCTATTAAAGAAAACAAAGCGGAGATGAGGGAGAAGGAGAAGTACGGCTGTAAAAGCAGCAGTCAGTCAGAGAGCCCTCATGGTCCTGGTACCAGTTGAGGGCCAATCAATCAGTCTCAAACAGCTCGCTGGAGAATAACTGCCCAACTTACCCAAATTTATTTTCTTTAATAACAGAATCCTCCAGTGACCCTGCGGTTATTGCTGACACAAAGCGAGGCCTGCTTGAGCCTGATATCTGCTCCCTTGCTCCCTGCTGTGTGCAGAGCAATGGAGCCATCGTCCCCTTGTTTTCTGCAGACAGCAGCTTTAAATCACTGACAGCCACTTCTGTCTGTGAGGCCTGGGAGAGGCTTCCCTGCACAGGTCACTCACTTGTGACTTGTGTGTGTTCACTTGTGTGTGCTCAGGCTCAGTGAAATAAAGAACAAAATACCCGGGGATGTCTGCTTGTTGTTTGAGTGCTTGGCTCTGCGTGGGCTGTGAACACTGTCCAGGTGATGGAGGGAATGGACGATCACACAGACACTCAGCTGCAAAGAAAAAATTGCTGTAAAATCTCTGAGTTCACTGTCTGGCCAAGTGGCATTGCTAGCTGGGAAACTGGTGTGCCCTGAGCAGGCAGACGTTGAGATTACACAAAGGGAAATGGAAACTTTAGGATTATAGGCCAGGTCTGCATTGTGGGCAGAGTCTCAGGGCACAATATCCTATATAATGCATTTATTGGAAACTGTGATCTTTCTTTGGGGAGTGTTCAAAATCCTTGCGAGAAACATGGAAGAATATTTTTTGGAGTTCTGAGAGAGGAATCCTGCTCAGCCCTCCAAGTTCAACTATAGTGCAGGTTTTTAGAAGGGAAAGGTAAGTTCTTTAAAGGGTAAATGAAGGTTTCTTAGAGCTGACATAAAACCCACACTGGTCTTTATGTTTAAAACTAAAATCTTATCAAATGAAACCAGCCTTTTTCAAAGAAAAGCTGTATTTTTTCTAAAGCTCAAGGACTAGTTACAAGAGGATATTTCTTCACTGTGCTTGTACTGGAGAGCAGATTCTTGGAAAGGAAAATCCACTCCAAAACCGTAGGAATTGCCCCACAAGGCAAAGTTTCAATCCAAACGCAAACCCTTGCACGGTCCAAGAGAGGACGTGCATTCCCTGGGAGGGAAGGACAGGGCGAACCCTTGCCCTGCCAATGTTAGGCAGGATCAGGAGTGAGGAGGCAGAGAGGAAAAGCAGGGAAGGAAGGTCCCTGGGGATGCTGGGTAAGCCTGTAGAGAGGGAGCACCTGTGGTCTACAGGTATTTCAGGTATTTCCAGGTGAGGCAATGCCCTCCTGTTCTCCTGGCCTGTGTGGGCAGGCTGTGTGCAGCACACCCTGGGGATTCCTGGACCACTGAGTGCTGCAGGGACTGGGTGTAGCTGGGGCAGCACCCAGAGCAGGGAGCTTAGAAATGGTACCTGTCCTCTGTGCAGCTGTAACCCAGAGATCCAGGCAATTTGGGCTTGGCACATGCTGCTGATAGCCTCTCCTGAACAGGATCGAGCAGGATGGGGGTCTTTTTGCAGGACACATGAGCAAGCAGGGCTGCAGGCATCTCACTCACCCAGAGGGGCTGCCTGCTGCTCACCCAGCACTCTGTGAGCAGAGACCCATGGGTCTGTCCATGGGGTTGTCCTATCAGCCTGTTACATATGGAACAATTCATGGACTTCAAGCTAAAGGTTGGCACAGGCTGTGGACAAATGTGGTTTTTTCCAGCCATTATCATGTTTGTGCTTGGATGCAAGCCAAAATGCATAAACCTTCCTGGGGACATTAATTGGCCTCTGATTGCCTGTCCCTCAATATGGTGGGGGGAGTGGGGCTGTTTGGCTTTTCATAGGTTTGCTTAGTCCCCTAATCTTACATGAAAATTATCTGGCATGAATTCTGCAAGTCAGAATGGCGAAAGTATAATTAATTCCCTGTGTGAAGTGAAAATAGTGAATTTTCCACAGCTTCAGCTTGAATATCAACAAGTCATGGAAATAATATGCAAAAGAAGCAGACAAAATTTGCACACACGCACACACACACACACACACCAGACACACTGATTTTTTTATGGGGGAGCAGTGCTTTATATGCTACTGGATAAAAATATCAATACAAACCTGAAAAGCTCTTCATTCCTGGTATGTATTCAGCTGAAAGTCTGGAAGAGTCTTTAAAGACAGCCTCTTTTGCTGATCAAGGAATTTGTTGAAAATGTATGCTCATGTCATTTTTTTTTCTGGCACTATCATTTTGCAGGCAGGTCACCCACAGATATTTCAACATAGAATGGTAATGATTTTTATCTAACCAGGGATAGGGATTTAAAAGTAAAACACTTGCAAAGCCCAAGCCCATCCCTTCCACTGCCTAAAGCTTTCTCTCTCTATAGCAGACTCTGTGCTAATGTGCTGTTTTCCTTCCCACTTCCTGTTTGCTACCACCTTGTTGGTCAAGAGATGGGCCCTCGGACCATCACAAAGTTATTTGCACGATCTGCACCCAACTTAAACTCTGACCATCCTAACAGAGGCCTTCATTCCTCTTTGATGCCTCAAAACACATAGTGGACACCACAGTCTGTCTGGCCTGGAGACTTGCTGGATAACAGGAATATCTGGAAGCCTGTTAAAACAGCCCCTGAGGGCTAATCTTGACCCTCTGACCACTGGTTGCTCCACATGGCTGGTAAATTGATTTGAAGAGGATCCAAAGGAAAACCTGAGTTGCTGGCACGCCAGGGAAGCCACGCTGCAGCTTCTTGTAAGGTGTTGAAAAACACCTCTCAAGTCTCCATCCGTTGTTTTGCTACAGGTGAATTACAAAGCAAAGAAGAAAAGCAAGTTATGCTCAGATAGCGTGGAATTCAGCTTATTAGCTGGGTCCTGGTGAATATCTGGAACAGATGTTGCAGATATATGTATCACCTCTCCATAAACCTCTTGACACTTCCTGTTACATTCTGGGACAGTGGGGAAATTAAATATCACCACTGATGTCACAAAAGTTAGCGTGTGCAAACAGTAAGCTGAAATTTCTTATATTTTTGGTTGTTTTTATTGCCACTGTACTTCGAATAATGACTGTGTAGTGCAGGTGTAGGGTATATGTTGGCAAATATGAATTCTTGGGTACAAGCACGCCACTCTGTATTACAGTGACAATGTTGGTGTTCACAGTGTCATTTCCTGTGTCACTGCAAACCAACAATTTCAAATGAAAAGATCTAAAACAGCGGCTGTACTCACTAACCATTTTTCTTTCCTTTACCTGTATATAGCCATATTAGTGGGAATAACAGTGGGAGAAATCCATCTTCTTCTTTCACCCGTTTCTATTTTACACTTCACTCACCCCAGAGCTTCCTCACCATCACGGAGACTACTTCACGTGTCTCTCCTTGCTGAACAATTATTAGCAAAAGGCCGTGATAGCTCTTTGTGTATGTAAAACGTAGCAGAAATATTAAACCAATGATCAAAGGCAGTTCTGTTCCTCAGATATTTTCCCTGACCCTTTAAACTGGCTGGGTGCAGAATGAATAATAAGGACCAGACTCTGCCATCAATTACGCTGAGTTAAATCCAGAGCGGGCTGTTGTAAATCAAGTTATTTTAGAGTTACACAATGGAACCAGGAGCAGATCTGGGACCTGAGTCTGCAGGCCAAAGTGCCAGACTGCAAAGGGAAAACCCCACCGCTTTCCTTCGTTTCACCTAAACTCTTTTCTTCACGTTAGCAGCCCCATCTGCCTGCTTAGAAAAGCACACAAAGCTAAGGCCTTCCTAAGCTACCCAGAAAGAACAATCCCACCTCTAAACACTGCCAAATGGATCACAGATAAATCAGGTTTTTATTTGTCTCAGAATGCAGCCCAAAAGGACTGAACAACATAGTGGCATGCTATAGCTCAACCTTTTTATAGCTGCTAATTTTTATTAGCAGCTATAAAAAGGTGGAAGCATGAATTGCCTGGGTGCAAAGCTTGCTGGAGGAGAAGTAAAACCAAAAGACTGTAAGTGTTGAGTAAAAAGTGTCTGGAAGCACATTTATACAATAAATTCTGTCCCTTCTTTTTCTCTTCACATTACATGATGCTTCTCCCCCTCACACAAGCCTAATGCTTTAATCCTGCTAAATATTTGCAAATTGGCACCACATCAGATCAAGACAATAGAGGGGGAAAACCAAAGTGATGCAAGTCATGATATACTTCGTATTACAGAGATAGCATTTCACAAGATTAAAGAGGATTTTCTAGGCAATGGAGACAAATCCAGCACCAGCTTTATTGAGAAAACCTCGCAGATGCTTCACCTCTGAACATGTGGTAGTGCAAACAAAGGAGATTATCTCCTTTTCCAAATGAGCACCATCAATGTTACCATTCCATTTATTAGACATTTTCCCACTCAAGTGTTCGCTTTTGAGAGGTGACGTGCTTCAGCTGTGGAGACCTGAGGGAGGCAATGGAATAGTCTTTGAAGCATAAGTTCCAGTCTGATTGCAGCATCGAGAGAAATTATAAATTTGGAATATTGCTCTTGGGAATAAAACCACCAACCAGAATAGGAAAAGAGAAATGGGGAAAAAAAGGAGCAATGCCAAACCCTTCCATTATGGGGATTTTATGGGCAATATATCCTGAGAACCTCCACACTGGTCAACCCAGGTAGGCTAAGCTATTTGTAAACACCAGAATGTCCTAT
This sequence comes from Picathartes gymnocephalus, assembly GCA_013390045.1. Lineage (NCBI taxonomy): Eukaryota > Metazoa > Chordata > Aves > Passeriformes > Picathartidae > Picathartes > Picathartes gymnocephalus. The sequence goes on along the minus strand of WEKY01003526.1, from coordinate 76,833 downwards.
CTTTTTGCCACCTTTATTCCTAATCATCAGAAACAGAAGTTCCTGGCTGAGAAATACAGTGTTAAGGCAAAATTAATAGAAACCTGTGCAGCATCTGCTGTCCTCCAGTGCAAACACTCCTATGATGCTAATAGGTTGGACTACAGAGCAAATGGGGGCTTGTGTTAAACCAGGTCCCTAGGATCTAGCATTTGCTGGCCCCAAACACCTTTTTATGCTGTTTATTACAGGAAGGACAGCTGTCAGGACTGTAAAAAGCCCCAGCAGTCCCAGGGCACAACTTCATTGCAGCCCGGATCCAGCCCACTGCCCCTTCTATTTCTTCTGCTGTGCTGCTCTCTCCTCTGTCGTGCTCTGCATCCAAGGCATAGGTCAATATTTCAAGCGTCATAAATGTTAAGATCTCAGCTGTACAGAAAAATGACATAAAGGACCCATAAGAAAGCTGCTGGGACATGTGGATTCACTTTGAACTGTGGCAGATCAATGAGGATCTGGGGCTGCTTCCTGGTCAGCCAGTCCTGGCTCACGCCACAAAACTTCACCGGCAAATGCAGCCTCCAGTCAGAACCACCTGGTCTCAATTAGGATGGATTTGTGGCACTTTAAAGGGGTTTAGTGACTGCTTTAGCTGACCCTTCTGATGAAGAACTCCAAAAATCTGGCCTGGATCCCTAGAAATAATGGTGCTTATCAAGGCATCCTTCCATCATCAGGCTTGCCAACGGCCTCGTGTCCGTTTCTCATCAGTATGTTGATGGTTTTGCTCACAAAAGCATTGAATGTAACAGTTGCTTCTCTGGATTCACAGAGGTAAAATGCCTGATCACATCGACAGGCTGCTGTCTGCATCCTGACAGTAAGCTCCCAAAATGAAAAGGGGAAGTTTCACCTCTTTAAATATCAGGTTAGAGTCCAACCTGCTTGCTTCTTTTGCCTTTTCCTGCTAAAAGCAGCAGCTATGATAATATAATTCTCGATTGTTTCCTGGTCTAAAGCAACAGTCTATCAAGTGTCCCCATTGCCTGAAGTTAAGCAACAGCAGTTGTACATTGCTGAAAATCTGGGATCACAGTCTCCCAGAAAATTAGGAATATTTTGAAATTACTAGGCCAAATCTGCTCTCTGCATTGCCACCATAAATGTTATATTTGCACAAGTGCCAGATTTATGATGGGGACATTCTCAATGTAAGTTTTATAAAATGTAATGAGTATCCATTCTAACTGGGCAAATGACATGGATGCCTGCACAAAATATTTGTCCAGTGAGTCAAAATCAGTTTGAGTTATACTTTGAAGAAGGATGTAAAGACCTCTTTCTCAAAGAACTTTGGCAGGAGAACATTATTTTGTACTGTTGCTCTGCCTCCCACCTCAGGCACCACAAAAATTTGTGGCCCCCTAAAGGCAAAATGCAAATGGGGATTAATGCAGTCAGACTTGGAATAATGATAAAGGGACTTGATTTCAACAGGGTTGGTGATCAGCAAAACTATTGAACAATCCCTGGTGAGCCACCCACCAAAGCGGCGAAGACTTGTGTCACACCTGAAAATCTTGGCTGAAGGTACTGGAGCCGTATAGTACTGCGGTGCAGTAGGAAATTTTCACTGTCTGTGTCCTCCTGATGGAGGGGATGATGCAGAAAGCACTCACTTGTTAAGATCATAGAGCCATTGAAAATTTTGGATCAGAAGAAGCCCCAGGCAGTTTCTCCTTCCCGGTACCTCTCTCACAACAGACTATTTCCCTTATGTTCACATGGAGGGTAGATGCTACAACAAAGAGTAACGTAATGGACCACATGGACAATATGGTCTATTGGGAAAGTGCCAGTCTCTCTTCTCTGAAGGGAAATGCTTCTGGAAGTCTGCTGCTGTTCTACAGGATAAAGGCATATTTGGGTATAAGGGAGGTCTCAGGAACAGGATGGCTGGATTTCCAGAAAATTTTGGGTAAGGTTCAACCCCAAAACTTTTTGAAACACCACCACTAAAATACTGGGCAGTACCAGGAAGAGTGCTGAAGAACAAAACATGGGATTATAGACTGCCTGCAGCTCTGCTCTCTGCCCTTCAGGAGCGGGAAGGTGGGACTAGTGTAGATCCAGAGGGACAGCAGACCAAATGATGGGGCGGATGGAAAAACTCTTCTATGAGGAGATATTATATAAAAGCTGGGACTCTTCAGCTGAGGAGGAAAAAAGCAAAAAGTAGGAAAAAATGGTTTACAAAGCAGAGAAGGCAGTCAGTCGAGTCACCGTGACAGTTTCCTGGTTATCCGGCTACCTATTTACCTGTAAACTGCTCTTCACCGTCTCCTACAATGCTGGAGCTAAGGATGATGTGATGGAATGAACAGGGGCTCAGTTTAAAACAAATAAAAGCAAACACTTTTTTACATAATACTTCTCTACACCCAGAGGTGTGGGATCTCTAGGGCTGGCTCTCCCGGGCAACTACACAAGCAACAACAGCCACATCTATGAGGGAGAAGGCAAATTCATGAGTAACAGCTCCATGCAGATACTGAAAGGATGAAGGAGGGATGTACCCATGAATGCCTTGTTCAATTGCAGGCTTGAGTCAGATGCTACAAAATTGATTGACTTAAACTTTGGAACCCCGAGGTTTGGCATTACTTTGAATTTTCTGCTTAAACCCCTGCATATCTTCTCAGGTGTCAGCAGCCCAGGTTTTGGCCTCCTTTACCCAGCCTAGATAAACATACGTGCTGTTAAAGCTGTTTCCAGGAACGCCTTCCTCTGCCTGCAATCTCTTATCTCCCAGAGGAGATTGTCAGAGGGTACTTCAAAGCCCTTTGAAAATGGCCAGGGCTCTGCCTGCAGCCCAGCAGATACAGGCGCCCTCACCCCAAGAAGTCAACAGCTGCCACTGCGTTTGGAGCTGCCTTATCACCAGCACAACAGCAAGCAGCAGGAAAGACTTTACCCCTCACTATCACAACCCAATCTTCTTCAGTCTTTGCTCTGCAACACACTGCCCGTCATCTCCTCAGATTCACCCAGGTGGGTTGTAGAAGATTATGTGAAAACAAGCAGAAAATAAAAGGAGTGGTTTTGCTCAGCCCTGAGGAACAAGAAGGCCTGAAGCCTGCTGAGTTTGTAATTAAAATGTGGAAGGGCCATGACAGAGCTCAAAAGATGGAAGAATGGGATACAGGGAGCAGAAAAATGCTGAGCACCAGGCTTCAGGCAACATGCCGTTTTGAATTAAAAATAAATGAGAAAATTGCCTATAGAGAGGGCAATGTAGGGGAGGGGCAGCTGTGGAAAAGAGAGAGTGATGGAGCAGGGGCTATTGTCCAAGCACTGCCCTCAGATAAATCTTGTTCAGCATTCCTCTACTGAAAGACTATGAAGTGTAGTGAGGCAGAGGAAAATGGTGCAGCTGTTTTATGGTGTTATTATCCCTACTGAGCCATGGAAGACCAAGTGCCTGCCAGGGCAAAAGGCAGGACACCATTCATGCAGTTCTCACTCCATCAGCAACTTGAAAATGGAAACGCCAAATATAAAAGTCAGATTTCTGCTTGGAACTTGTTTTCTGCTACTGTTAACAAGCATTTCAGGGGCTGGCATCACTGGAACAGGCTGCCCAGGGAAGTGGTGGAGTCACCATCCCTGGAGGTATGTAAAAGACGTGTAGATGTGGCACTTAGGGACATCGACGAGGCAGTGCTGGGTTAATGGTTAGACTTGATCTTAAAGGTCTTTTCCAATCTAAGTGATTCTATGACTAGACACACAGGCCAGGTGGCCACAGAGAGCCCATGGCACACTCATGGCCAGGGACCTTCCACCATGATAGGAAAAGTAGCAGCTGTCTGGACAAGGACCATGCTTCATCATATGTCATATTTATCCCATCTATATTAACCCAAATGGACCACTGCTGCTAAAATTACCCTCCCAGAGAGAAGGGCTTTAAAAAAATGTTTGGAGTTAACTGCATGAGTTGTGGACCAGGAGTGAGAACCATCAGGTAGGTACATGAGAGATTTGTCCCAGGGGACCATAGAGAACAGCAAAAGTCTGAGCAGTGGGAGAGGATCAATATTCCTCCCTCCCAGTGAAGCCAGGGGGAAAGTGCCACAGAGAGGCAATGTCATTATAAGTGTACCTGCAGTGCCAGAAGCTCAACAGGGATCCCTTCCTGAGTCTTTTTCAGGCTACATAAAATTTTACCGGTCTGCAACTTTACTGACCTGGGGAAATGATTCCTCCTTTGCCTCCAAGTACTAAGATCAGAATCCAACCTAAATGCATAGACCTAGGGAACAAGGGATGCCTGGGGACACTCTCAGCACTAGAGTCTGAATTAGTGTCTAACACAGGTCTCCTTCAGCCAGGAGAGCTCCTCAGATTGGTAGGGTCCCTTGCAGATGAGCAGGGCTGCTCCTCATGCTTCCTTCTCTAGACACATTTCCCTTGATGAACAAAAAGCTGCTCCAAGCTGAGGTTTTCTGCCCTTTTTCATACACATCCTGTTAAAACTGTGGAGAAATAAACCAGCAGTGCTGAAGAATACTCTACCTCATGGTAAAATTCATTGGATTACATAACTGCTTGGTCCCCAGGTTATACAGAGAGAAGTGCACTAACTTGGTAACAAACAACCCTCAACCTTTATATCTTCCTGCTGGCTGCCAGCAATGTGGGAAGCTAAGTCTTCAGAAGGTCTTATTGGATCTTGGGGCCCTGCTGTTGGCCTGAAACTCATCCTGCTCTTCCAAAAACATTAAATAGGCTGGGACAGTTAGGCTGATTGATGCCAAAAGTCCACCTCATCCCACATCCTGTCTCTAGTCAGGACAGATGCTTAAGGAGAGAATGTTAGAACCAAGCAAATGCTGAGTGACTTTTCCCTATTGTGTACAGTGATTTTTCCTCCCAGCTTCCATCTATCCACAGCTTTGAGACTTCCTAAAGAAAAGGCTGTATTTTAATACCTAACAGCCCTCCTCAGGGTTGTTCATGAATTACTCTAATTGGCCTTTTAACATGCTTATGACTAAAGTAGGTAAAAGTAGTGTCTATCACTCCCCATTGCCCCAGAGTCCCTTTGCCATTTCTCCTGAGGTTTATAATGTCTCACTCTTTCCTGAGCAGTTGTTTTTCCTCTCTCCTCACCTTGCTGCATGCCAAGGCAGCACTAAAGGCAAAAGTTGACAGAGTACAAACCCCTGAGCACATCAGTTACTAGAGCTCAGAAAGGTTGCTCGATTGTAGGGGCACTCACATGCTTCAGCAAGGTTCAGTGTTTAAGCATAACACATATGATAATATTAGGTCAGCTTCATGTGGTCTTATAAAAACCTCGTCTCCTGCAGCAGTGCCCTCCCTCTCTGTGGTCAGTAACTGGTGTCTGGAAAGAAAATCAAAAGCAAAGTAAGAGAGTGGTGAAGTGTCCTTACAGACACTATGTGTCTGTCATATTTTTCATAGAGCGCTTTAATTTTGTATGAAAGAAAATAGTCCTCTGTTGGGAACTTCCATCTATCACAACCCATCAGCTATTTCAGCATTCCTGGGAAACCTTACGTACAGTGGGCTTACTTCAGTGTGTTCTTTTCAGGCTCAGCTGCCAGCCCATCCAGTGTCTGAAGCAGGGCAGCTGAGGGAGCCTTTTGATCACAGTAGCACACCCAGGCACAAAGTTACCGTGGGGTAAAGGATGACCTGAACTGCCTTAGCCTTTTCCAGATGAAGGGGTGCATAAGCCAGCAGCCCGCCTCAGCAAAAAAGCAACACACCACAGGTAGCAGAGGGATTTCTGTGCCAGGATTTGGCAACAGCACATTCTAGACTCTAAGCTAGCACAGTCCCTTTTCCTGCAGTCAGCATGCAAAGGTGGGGTGGTTGGTCTCCAGCCAGCGCACCCTGACTCCATTCCCTGCAGCACAGAAACCATGGAAGCCATTCTCCAAAGGCACGAGCAAGGGCAGTGGTGACCCAACACCAGGTCTGACCAGAAAGGAGCCCGGTGGCAAGCTGGGCTCTCTGGCAGGGTCCCTGTGCTGCAGGCACGTCCAGGTGGACCAGCCTCCCAGCAGTGCACAGTGTGGCACTTAAAGCAGAGAAGAAGCCAAGGCTTTGTTCCAGTGAGGAACCAACCACGAGAAAGAGGAACAGTGCACTGATCTCCTTCCTCTATGTTGTGCAGGTTGTGTGCATTCCCATGGTTGAAAATGACTTGGCCTTATAACCCAAGAGACAGATGGCATGGGAGGGCAACATGGTATGCCACCCCCAGCATGCCTGCTCCTCTCAGCTCCCAGAAAAACAAATGCAATGGGCACAGTTTACCAACCTTGGTACAGAGCAAAGCTCCTTCTCTGGAGCAACTTTGGAGCAGGACATTGGATCCGTGGAAATGCCTGGAGGTCTAGATGCTGCTCCCCACTCGGCTAACACAGTGGCACTGAAGGGTGGAAGGCTTCTGTGCCATGGCCATCCAGCTCCTGGGCACGAACAACCTCAAACTCCTTGGCCCTGGCACTAGGGACAGGACGCAGAAAGGAGTGACAAGACCCATGGTGCCAAAAGGGAACGGGCTCAGCTCTTCCAAAAATGCGCTCTGGCTCCCCCAGGACACCTGACACAACATGCAGCGGGCAAAGCACCCCAGCTGTGCTGTGCTCCCTGCTGCTCATCCCGCTTCCAGGGCCAGGCACAATAAGCCTGTCCATGCCTCACGGGGCCACAGCAAGATGCTGCTGTGTTGGCAGGGAGACAGAAAGCTGGCCATCATACCCTTCCCACCCAGCCCGACCCCCTGGGGATGGGGCAGTGCAGGGAACAGGCTGAATTTTCTGGACAGAGGCCTTTTGCTGGGGCACTGAGAGTACAGTCCCTCCCTGCTGGGTATTGGCACAGAGCATGGCCAAGGGACTGCCCTTCAGCCTCCTCGAGCAGGCAGCAGAGGCAGATAGATACACAGGTCAGAATTTATTTCCAAATACCTCATTTATATCATTCTCACATGAAATATTTCTTTTGGAATATAGCCTACACTTAGAAAACAGAAGAGAGTTTTTTATAAGGCACATCAGATTATAGACTACATAGAGACATCTCCCCCTCATTTACGCTCGTAAAATACTGGTAATTTTAAAAGTAATATTTCTAAAACCTAGACCCTGTGTAGCCCCATGTAGAGCAGTATCCATAGAATTATTAGACCTCAGTTTACACACACCTAGTAAAGGGCTATAACAAGTTGTATATAAATCACATCTTCAGAAAGTCACAGCTGGCTACATTCAAAAGTAATGCTACTCCAGACTATGAAACAGGCTGCTTATAAAGTATAACCTACTGCTTCCAGTTCAGCATGATACCAAGCATTATGATCTTGCAGAGGAAATTTTGTTATTTTTGTAAATGGAAGCTGCTCAGATTCAAGCCTGTCTCCTCCTCAAACTGATATTTTTGATCGACCAAGACTGTTTTTTACAGAGAAGCAAAGCAACCAAGAGAAATCTAGCTAACTGTTTTTCTCCAAGATGTCAGCATGACTGCGTATCTGAAATCCTGTCAAAGCATTTGAGTAAGAAATATAAAAGCTCAGATGTTAGCTTCAGGACCAGTAAACATTAAATCATTACCAACCAGATGCAACCAAGTCAAATGCATCCAGCTTCTGTGCTATGGAAACTGTTTTTCCAGGCTCTTCCAGTGCAGAAGCCAACATATTTTTATTGAATTAGGCCCTAGGTAAAGATTTCCATTCCATTTTCAAGTTTTCAGTGATGGAACATTACCCATTTTGCACTCATTCTTCTGTAGAGAAGGAAAAAATACTGTCTGTGGAACCTATGCCAATAGCCCAGAATCCATTTACATAGTGTCATTTTCCTTAATGGGCCAGGAGGTAAACTGTGGTCAGCTTTATCAACTCAAATGGCCTCCACAGTTCTTTATATCAGGCATTGATTAATTTCTGATGAAAAAAGGTTCCAGCCTTCTGTCACTACAGTTTAGTTTAAGAATAAGGAAAAGGTCACTTCAAGGCTAGGGCCAAAGGGAAAAAAAATATATAATTTGATCTTGAACTATCTAAGCAGGGGTAAAAAAGTGGTTGTGGCCATAAAAAGGCAGACAGACAGCAAAAACTAAATGTCCTCTGCAGAACAGGTTTAAATACTGATCCTTGCAGAGAGTGACATTATCATTCGGGTCTCTCGAACTCATCAGAACTGCAATTAGACTTAGAGTTCAGTAGGAACCAGATTCAGTCAGAGAACAGGCCACACTCAGCTCTATGCTGATCCCTCAGCTACACTTCAGGCACAATTTCAATTAATCTGTTGGACTGATCTGGAGGAAAAAAAAAAAAAAAAGAATTATCAGTTACATTTTGGGAGTGGCCTCAGACAATTTCACAACTATGCGCTTGGACAAGATTCAACCACAAGTGACTGTTCCCTTTAGAAGGGAAACATTAACTTGGTTGGAAACAGCATCATGAAGAGGATGCAGCAGCTTCAATTTCTAGAGTTCAGTTTGTTATAAATCTCAGTCCGTCTGATTTGTTATTTGTTTAGCAGCCTTAAAAGGTAAAGTGGGGCATCCTGAAATTCTTGGCTGTAGACTTAAAACCAGATGCGGTTTATATGGTGCTGCACAGATATTCGTTACATTGCTTAGAAAAAAAAAATTAAAAATCCCAACACAACGGTATTTACATTCCTTTGAGCTGAAATAGATGAACTGTCGTCATGTCTGCAAAAACACAGAGGAAATCGCCACTGCTCGAGGTAGCGAGTTAAAGCTGGGTCATGTTCTTGGGCTTCCACTCAGCTTCCTGGGAAAGGCAGGGGAAGGAGGACAGAAAGGACTTTTCTGAAAGTCAGGAGGTGACAAATGAGATGTCAGCTTCGTAAGGGATTAGGTTCCCTCACCACAAGCTAAAGGTATATTCATTACCTTTTTAACCATGGCATTTGCATCTAGATTACACTCTTGCATACCCTTTTAAAAGTGATCCCTAAGAGCATTGGCTTGGGAAGACACAAAGAGAGCAGGAGAGGGGTTTTAAAGCTAGAAATGTCAGTTAGGAGGCACAGTGTTATTTTTCCCTTTAATCGTCCATGTACAGAGCTCTACATTTCCACCGCTGCTTGTGCGTTCCTCCTGCAAAGCCCTGGCAGTGAAGGCCTCTGTTGTGCTCCTCCCCATCACATACACCTTACAACAGAAGAAGTTGAATCCTTTGGACAAATCATTCTATGCTCACAGACACATGGTGCGTTTTTTTCCTTAATGAAAAGTTCTGGTCACAAAATTGAGTGCCAGACCTGATATATAGCAATTATTTAACAAAGAATCCTTCTGCAACCCTCAAGAGGGCAACCAAGTTATCCAGTAGCAACATATACACATACATACAGATCTACACTATACACACAAGATGACACAAACTGAGATTTCAGCTAATATAGCCTCTATTGATTTTGTCAGAGCAGCACTCAGGTCCTTGCAACCCCTATACAAAACAGCAGTATTTTTTCCACCAGGATTTGGAGAGGTTTTTCATCTTGTCTGGAGTCCTACATTTGGATTTCTTTGGTTGTTGCTGGGTATCTGAGTACTGAATCCCAGCCACGATGGCTGCATCAAAGACCTCCTTGAGGTTTTTCTGAGTCAAAGCGGAGCACTCGATGTAGGACGCAGCTTTTATTTCCTCAGCACAGAGCTTTGCAGCCTCCTCCGAGACCGGCTTTTCTTTGCACTTGTCCAGCTCGATGAGGACTTTGACATCCTCCCGGAGGTCTGACTGCGTCCCAACCAGGATAATGGGCGCCTTGGGGCAGTGGCAGCGAATTTCGGGAACCCACTTCTCACTCACGTTCTGGAAGGACGAAGGGCTCACCACGCTGAAGCATAGCAAGAAGATGTCTGTGTTGGTGTAGCACAGAGGCCTGAGCTTGTCGAATTCATCCTGCACAGAACAAAACTGTGTTAGCACTCCACAGAAAGAGCAGCCCTGGCCTGCCCTGACCCTTGGTGAAGCTGAGGATGACCTGCCACTGCCATCTTGACAGGTACCTCAAAATGAGCACCCAGGTCATCCAGCAAAGTGGGATACAAGCAGAAGCCACCTGTACCCAGCCTGAGGTCTTGTGGCTGCCAGCCGGCACCCTGCCACCATCAGGCACACAGGACAAAGGCGGTGGCTCCCCCGCGTACCTGAGATTTTCCAACTAATGCTGCAGGTTATTTCAAGTGCTTAAATATTTCCTTTGCTCTTTGTACACAGGCCCTCTGCCCTACTTCAGCAAAGAAGTGAAGCTGCGGGAAGCAGGTTACGGCACACAAAGTCACAAACTGAAGAGGGAGAGAGCACTCTCTCCAGGCTCACCTCTTCTCGGGTGAGTCAGTGACCAGCTCTGCCGAGGAGCACCCTGTACCTCAAAGCTGTACGTCTGCCGACAGACACGGGCAAGGGCAAAGCAGGCATGCAGCAGCAGGTGTGCCTTTCTGGGTACCTTTCCTGGAGTCAGCTTTTTAACTGGTAACTACTTAGCAACATCCTACAGGATATGGGAATAATTTCCCTGCCATTGTGCCCAGGGATTTAAATCTGATGGGAGCAATAATGACTTACAATGTGCAGGCTTAACATGCCAGTGGCATAGAGTAAGAGCTTTAACTTTCCCTCCCACCCATGCCACATCAAACAAACTGCACAGGGGCCTCCCAGCACTACTCTTCTGGTTTTTTTTTTCTTTCAGTGCAAACTCCAGGGAAGCAAGGCCCTTTTTCTGCTTCAGGATGCAGCCACAAGAAAGTCAAACACCTCATGGTAACAAAGGTGTGCCGAACCTCAGGGAAGAATGTAGCTAGAAGCAAGGGTTACTCCAGTTAGGCTGCTTTTATGCTGACAGCAGGATAAAAACAGGGGAACACTAGCAGCTTGAACAGGTAGGAAATGCCTCAGCAGCAGTGACATTTTAATTAAAATGGACCATGTTCTCCAAAGCTTGGAATTGAAAGTGCACAGAAACATAAAGCTGGATATATCTCTCTGGTACCAGTGTGCTGATGAATTGCAAGTTGCGTGTTAATTTTTGAGATGTGAAATTTTGCTGTAAAGCCTCTGGAGGCCCAAGATATGCAGTTTAAAGCCCCCTGGAAACCTCAGAAATCTTGTTCGGCTCAAACGAATTTCTTGCAGCAGTATCTCTGAGAGAGCGATTTCTAAAACACCAGTCAAGAAAGTAAGATTCATCAGCTCTCTTGATTCTCAGATTAAGTCTCAGAGGAAACCAGGTTCTCACCACTCGGCTCAAGAAAAACCCCACATTTACTGAGAGATGGTGTTCTGAAGAACAGAAAGGTACCTTGCCATGTAATTGCCTCTCCTTGCTAAATGAGAAACCTCAAAAAGGCTCAATTCAATGGGTTTGGAAGCAAACCCCAGATCTGATGCATTTCTACCAAGATGAAATAGTTCCCTTTATACCCTAAGTACACTCCTGCCATTTCAATGGTAGGTACATGGCCTGCAGGGACTCTACACCTCTTAGGGCTAGTGATGCTGAAATAGAATTTCCCACTGCCTGCAGTGCTTGTTTTAGCTGCAGATTTCAACAGCCATCTCCCAGCAGCAGTTTTATCAAAGTATCCAGCCAGGAATCTTTTACTCAGGGCAATTTCTGTCAGTTTAGATAACCCCTTCATTTTAGAGGCAGTAACTTTACCCATTCCAGCTGCACTTGGGCAGCCGGAGCAAACACCTTAACCATTAATGGCAGGGAAGGCAAGGGGTGACACAGCCTGTCCATCCCTCCTGCAGATTGCAGCTGCATTTCCACAGCCACTGCATGTCCACAGCCTGTCACCCGATGGCAATTTCACCTGCCACGCCCTGCATATGAACACACACAGCCAAGACTGTTGCAGTAGCACCCCATCTCTTCAGTAGGACACAAAATCATGGGACGGTTCTGCTGTCTGACTTCATATCACTACCTGCAGAAGACTGTTTGTAGGATTTTAGCTTTGGTTTGTAGGGCACATGGGAGTCCTACACTGCTGTCTATTATGGCATAGTTCTTAAAAGCCCATTCCTAAGTAGGGCACCCAGTTACTACTCATCTAAATAGGTTTGTATGTTAAGACCACTGAGACTTTTCAGCATGGTTTTGGTGAAGGCATAGACCTAGATCCACAAAGCTGCACAGAATCCTAACTCCCACTGCCTTCAAATGCAACAAGGTAGCAAAATATTTTTGGCTACTTTTGGTTATCACGCCTCGACCTCTAGCAAGCAGTGCACACTGCTCAGAGTGGTACAAGCCTGGGTCTTCCAGAAAATCTAAGGTGGTAAGAAATGGGCTCTTTTTATGTATCAGGCAAAGTAGGAGATGAGAGGCATCAGCCACCCTCATCTCTTCAGGTTGTAGATTACAGCAAACCTCAGCTTTGCGGGAGCAGCACTTTCTAAAAGGGTGGGAATGACAAGTATGAAGCCTCCACGGACAACACCCAATAGGATTTTTTTCTCCCTCCAGCTTCTGTCCCTTCAAAAACACAGTCTCTATCTCCAGACACCTACAGCTGTGGATGCTTTGCATGTGTACATCCCAAACACTCTAATTCTTAAACCCGCAGTTATTTATCAAAAATACAGTGACAACTGCTCAAAGAGAAAACCAGGTGGCAGTTGAATCCCCAGTATGTTCAGCCTTTCTAGTCAGGCTAAACAGAGCAGCAGTTTGAGCCAGCAGAGCAGCAGCCTGTGCCCAGCCCCTATATGGAGGCACAGTACATCCCCCACTCTTCAACAGACAGGCAAAGCAGTGAGTTAAGCAGAAGTGAAAATGACAGCAGATAATAACATGATCAAACACTGGGAATACTTTCAAATCCATGAAGTCATTTGGACGACTACTTTGCGCAACAGCACCAACTTCTCCCCTCCCACTGTCACTTAAATCAAATAAGTGGCCCCACTGACCTGACCAGCTGTGTCACAGAGCTGAAGTCTCACCGGCTTGCCATCGACAGACACAACAGCTTTGGAGAGAAAGGAGGAAAGGGGGAAAACTGTGGTGAATTCAACTTTTTATGTTTTCCGCTAAAGAAAAATTTTTAAAAAGGAAGATTTACCATCCCTCAGCTCTTATAGCCTTTTCTTCAATTATTTTAGATTTAACAACTTAGCAGAGCTGAAAGGGAGTACGTCGCTAACACTTGGGCGCACACAAGCCCTTCAGGGCTTTCCGATTCATTTTACTATGGGAGATGAGTTAGGCAGTGACGGCACAAGTGCTCCGCAGGCAGCGCGGAGAGCGAGCCCGGCAGTCTGTGATTTCTGCTGCTACAGAGGTTTAGCTTTATTTCCTCGTACACGTTCAGCACGCCCAGGACACGAAAAGCCCCTGCTGAATCGCAGAGAAATCCCTGCACTTCCCCCTCTGTAAGGGCGAGACAAGGCGACTATTTAACCTGCCCTTTAGGCGCTTCCGATGTCCCCGGGAGCGCTAAGCTTTTCACCGGAGGGTGTAAAGCCGCACGGCCGGGCATGACACCCACTGCCAGCCTAGCTCCGTTGCACCGGACGCCGGCCGGTGCTGCCGGCTGCGATAGCAGCCTGACAAGCTCGGTTCTGCTTCGTAGAGCCCTGCTCCCCATAAAAACATAGTGAAATCACCGAACCTGGACATCGCGCCCCTCCGCCACCCGCGCAACCCAGCCACGGCCCCGGGAGCGGCACGGGTGGGACGCGCCGCTCCCCAGGGCTGCAGAACCCCCTCCCGCCGCCCCGGTGCCCACGGCCGCCCCGGTCACTTACCGGAGAAGTTGTCAAAGGCGGTGGGGATGTACTCGGTGGGGTACCCGTTCGTGGTGTAGCTCACCACCAGGCTGGTCTTCCCCACCGCGCCGTCTCCCACCAGAACGCACTTGATGCTGCGCCGCGGCTCGGACCCCGCTCCGGTCCCGGCTGCGGCCACGGCTCCGGACCCCGCCGCCCGGCAG
>WEKY01003526.1:35207-62400 GCA_013390045.1 Picathartes gymnocephalus | reverse complement strand
CGCCGCAGCGCTCCGCGCCTCACGCACCGACGGTCGCGGGCTGGCAGAGGGGGCGGGCCCCGTCGCGCGGGCGCGCCTCCCATTGGCCCGCTCGCCCCGCCGGGCAGCGCCATTGGCTGGGATCGAGAGTGGGGGCGGTGCCTCCCGGCTTGTCGGGGTTCGCCCCCGCCCCTGCCCGCGGAGCGGCCGTGAGGGCTCGTCTGGCCCAGCTGGGCGGAGCGCTCCTTTTGGTGTCTTCTCGGTGCGTCGCGTTCGGCAGCGCAGCAGAGCTCTGAAGTTTCGACGGGTGCTCTTGGCGTGTTTGCCGTGGAAGCCACTGGGTGAGCTCCCGCCTGCACGCTTGGGGAGGGGTAAACGCTTTCCCAGGTGCCGTGGGAAAGGGCTCATCTAATTTTTAGCACCTTTGAAAAATAAGTTGGCCGTGAAAAGTTTTGCAGTTGAACACTGAAAATGAAAGGCTGATGAATATAGCTTGGCTCTGCTCTCAATTGGGGACACTATTAACACATTTCTTATGGGAACCTTATAAGCACCATAAAATTATGAACCACAGCACCTGCAGAATCTGGGATACCTCATTTGGCAGGCAGCAAGTGCATGTATCTTAACTTAGCCAAATCAATGCTGATAAATCTGTGGCAGAGGTGAGATTTCAGTTTACCATTTTTAGCGTCGCTGAGTTGATAAGTCCTGAAGTGCTGTTTGCCCATTTTCCCCAGTGAAGTGGAAACCCGTGTGAGGCAGCGCACGCTACAGCAGCCCATCATGTCCCATGTGTTTGTCAGCTGGAGCTGACATCTTCCCACTCCTTTAAACCCTGCAGTGGTGTGTTATAACTACCAAAGACCCTGCAGAGGCTCACATCTCATGGAAAAAAGCACTCTGATCTTTTCCTAAGTGCCCTGATCTCTTCCATGGGAAGAGTCACTGTGGCTTTCCGTAGGGCCATGGCTCTTTTGCACTTAGACATTTTGGACGTTCCGAAGCAGGGCCAAAGCCAAGGTCCTCCCTGGCTGAAGGCAGCTGCGAAAACCTCAGGTTGGATACAGTGTGCCTGCAGCTGAAGGTGTAGGGAAGAAACATCTCCCTGGAGCCCCGTGCCAGTGCAGCAGCACCCACTCCCTGCAGGGAGCACAGCCAGGCAGGGATGGAGCACAGCAACCTGCAGAGCATAGAGGCTCAGTATGACCCTCATGCTCAAGACCCATAGGGGCCGTTGACCCTCCTGTGGGACATCCTAGTCCTGCAGAATTACCTTCCCTTCAATGAACAAAGATGGTGCTGTCACATATGGCATTAGCCGCAGAGAGAGCCATCACAGGGCACCTGGCTACAACCAGGAAACATTTTCCCGTTGTGTGCTTTCATACATTTATCCTTCTGTGATGAAGCCAGTGAGAGATCACCCAGACAGCTGAGCTCTGCCAAGGTAGAAGGACTGGAGAGGGAGCCTGCCTGCACTCAGGCTTATAATAAAATAACAGGAATGGCATAATTCATACCTTTGGTTATTTTGGTACAAGCCCTTGTGGGGAAGCCGAAGTTAGAACAAAAGCATTCTATTCTAATTTAGTGTAATTATAGCCTGTCTACCTAGAAAAACTGAATTGCTTTAATAATACTACTGCAGCTAATTCCCTACAGTATGGATGCAGTTGTGCCAGGATAATGCTAATATGGCTTATTCTTGTCGGGAAAGGGAAAAACATTATGAGTGCATTGCAGGCTCCCTTTGCAAACAGCTGCAGCTGTTTGAAATGTTAGCTCCATGGCAGCTTGTTGCCACACTTGTTCTTGAGGTTGCTGCCTCCATAGCAGAGCCTTACAGCAAGCATGTTCCATGGCCACCTGGCTGCAAAATCGCAGTGTTTAATTCAGTATTAGACACCTTCAGCCCAGCAGGAGTTCCACGGAAAGGCCTGAGATTACTGTGTGGCTGCTGTGCTGTAACATGAGGGAGCTCAGAGCTATCTGTGGTAACGTCTTAAGTGGCAATGCTGTTTCAGCAGTATAAGCTCAGTATTAGAGTGATACAGGTGGCAAATCACATCCCTGATCAAAGTCAGGCACCAACCCCAGTACCAAAAATTGCCATGGGTTCTCCTTTTCCTTAAAGTGAGACAAAGGGAAAATGGATTAATTGCACAGAGGCTTGTGTGCCTTCTTCTGAATTGAAAACAAGTCACTTTCCAGTGAAACTCTGAAGGTAGTCAGGATCAGTGTAAAACAAGGAATATCTTCTGTCATTTCTGGTGCCCTACTGCTCTGTGCAGGGGACAGAGCCACATTTGCAGCCCAGTGTTTCATTTTCATTCTGCATGGTTCCCAGTGTATGCCTAGCTGCATCTCTGTACAAGACAAAGCATTTCTGGTAAGAGGCATGTACAATGGGAAGAGGTACAGCTTTTCAGGATCTAGTTCCCTCAGAGTTTGTTCTTCAGGCTCCAAGCAGCACCCAAGAAAGTTGTCTCCCATACGCATGAGCTTTGATCGAAAGGCCCGTTGTGCCTGAGGAACAGAGCTGTCAGGAGGAGTCTCCATCTCCATGCCAAGATTTGTGTTACCCTTCTGCCAGAGCCCAGCAGCTGGTAGTTTTCCATCTCCTAAAATCCAGAGGAACTTTCCACCTCAGGGAACAAGAAATTGGAGAAAAGTCAATAGACCAGACTAGGTTCATACCACATTTATGCAAGGAAAGAAATAAAAGGAGCACTATAATTATATTTTAACTACCTTTTACTCTCAGCAATATGCCATAAATCAGGTACCTTGTTAGTACTGTAGAATGACATATGATGCTGGATGTCAGCATCCAGTAAGTATGCTGACAGTAAATACAGTAAAGACTCTAAGCTGGTTGGCTTTGACCATCTTGGGCAATGTGTCCTGTCATGATGAAGTCATGACAGCAGACAAATTTCTGTCTGTTTTGTCCATTTTTGGCAAAGAGAAGGCAAGCACATGTACTGCAATCTCTGATGCCAAGCAGAGATGTGGCCCAACCGAGGGCACTAGGATGTGCAAGCCATGTCACCCCTTACCAGCAATGGCAAATGGCAAATCCATGTCCTGGATCAATATCATGACAAGAACTCATTAAGACAAAAGATGCACAACCACAAGGAAAACTCCTGTAGGTGGGAGATGAGAGGGCGGGCAATAGGCACTGGGTGACAACCCATTTGAAGGGCACTGAAAGATTATGTGAGAAATCTCCTCATGCAATGCTGCAAGCAAAAAATGCCGCGTGTACATTTTTAAACACCTTCAGCAGACAAGTACAGCCAATGCATTGAGCTAAGTAGGCTGCAATGAGATAGCTATAACAGTCTGCATTGTTTCTGTGCTCGGGGAGGGGAGCGTGAGTGGATTCAGAGCTGCATGGTTGCCCTATACTGTAATGTAGCCTGCCCAATACAGTAGCCTTTTGTGTAAGAGGATGAGCTAACCGGTTGTTTTGCAGAGGGGGGGCCCCATTTGCACCACAGCAGCAGGTCAGAGCAGCTCCCGGGCAGCTGTGGTGGCAGTGGGCTGAGGGGGCATTGATGCAGGGATGTGTAACAGAGAGCCCCCGTTTCTGAGCTTTTGGTCTCAATCCTATCACATGCACACATCTTACAGGTTTGAACCCCGTTGTTTTCAGAGCTCTAAGCTGGGGGATAAACAAGCTTAAGTCCACATAGGTCAACAGGGTGGCAGTTGTCTGTCTCAGGGCTGAATTTGTCGCATTATCAACTAGTTCACAGAAAAGCTCTTGCTCTACCCTACATGCTCGTGTTAGTCAAATATTTTTCTTCAAGAAAAATGACAGAGAGAGGAAATTATTTTATCAGGATGTGAAGTAGGTCATTGTTATATACTGGCTTATCATTTTCCCTACGATACAAAAAGTATGAACTGGATGCTGGCCTTGGAGAATGAAAACGTTCTTTTTTTCTTCTTTTCTTGCAGGAACTTGAAAAGCTTGACAGGGAGAGGTGAGGGGGTGAGGCAGCAGGCCCTGAACATGATGTGATGGACTGATGCTTGTTCAGGGGAAGGGTATGACCTGCTCTGCAGGACTGTCACCAAGATATTGATCTTTGTCAAGAAGAGCAACCTCAAGATCTAGGAAAAAAATCCATCTGTGATGCTTCCATCCATTTTTCAAAGAGTTGGATCCCAGTAACTCAACTGAGCCGGTCATTGGCAGGCAAATTGGTGAGTAAAGAAAGGGGAAGAATAGGAAGGGAGGGAGAGAGCAAGGAGAGGACAGCAACCCGGGAAAAAAAAGGCAGCTTATATAAAGGACTGCTCTGACCTGCTCTGACTCTAGAGAAGTGCCTTTGAGGCTGTTCTATGAGAACTGTGAGGGGAAAGGGCTAGAGAAATACAAGCTATTGCTACTTATGTATTTGATTTGTAGTTTTAAAAAATTATGTATTTGCCAGAGCTTTTTCTTTAGTAGCATTTTCATGCCCTATGTATGGATTTCAGGGAAGTTTTCACTATCTGGGGAATGGTATCAGTAAGTAGTACACATTATTAACACAATAAACTCTCACCACCCTGCCAGCTAAGTTCTGATTGAATTTAGGGAACCAAAAACTCACAGACAAAACCCGTTGTTAAGATAAACCTGGAAAAAAACCCCACAAAACCAAAACAAAACACAATTGCTTCAAGGTTCCCAAATTCCTAGTTAATTCAGAAAACAAATTAACCGTAGCCTCCTATCTGCAGTCCCTCTGCAGGAGAACCACGGTGGGAGGTGAGCCCTTTATCTCACTTTCAAAATCCTTTTCAGCTGATCTGGGGTCACAGATGCTGAAAAGCACTGCATGTCTTGATTTTGTGTAACAGTCACTGATTTGCCAGTTTGTCGTGTAAGCCCCTCACTGCCTTAGGGCTGCCCCAAATCCCTCTGGGTGTATCAGGGTTGGGAGCTCTTCCCAGGGCTCTCCCTGCTGGCTCAGAGCAGAGATTAATCAGTGGACCCATCAGGTTACCTGGGCACTGCTGGGGACACACTGGATAAGACCTAGAGGGTGGCAGATAAATGTCTTGGTAAGAAAAATAACAAAGATACCAGTTTTGCCAAACATCTGAATGATGGAACTGCTCCTGCCCTGTAGTATATTGCATTTCACTGCCCTTCTGCTCACTGGGATTTATAACTATTCTTCTATTTCTGCCACAGGAGCCCCATTTACAGAGACAACCTGGAGAGGGAGGAAGTCCAAGAACTAAGCTGGAGGAGAAGAAAACATGCTTGAATAATGTGCTGCGCACTGGTGGGACTGGTTAGAGTGATGGAGGAGAGCTGAGCAGAGAAACAACAGCTCAGTTTGGGCACATCTCTGAGGATGCAGGAGCCAGAGCAGAGCCACCTACACTCAGAGCAGGTGTGGTGTCTGCAGCACAGGTACTCTTTGACAGACTGCCTGTCAGCCCACAGGTGAATCCTCTTGTTAGTTTTCCTTAGCTGGCACAACCCCACTAGTTCCCCAGGTGGACTCCCAATACAGCTGTCAAAATCCTAGTCTGCTGTGCTTCTGTTCTTTAGGGGTCTTTCCAGCAACTGGGAAAACTTTCCTTTCTCCTATGCATTCCCTTCCCTGTTAGAGCAGACTAGGGAGTAACTTTTCTGCCACAGCCTACCTGACAGTTGTAGCGCTCCTGGGAAGAAGCCCTGCTGGGTGCCTCTGCTGGTTCCTGCTTCAGCCCTGCTCTCATCCCTGATGTGACCACTCTCTTCAATCCATGCTGGAACTGAGGTGACCTGCATTTATGGGCATCTTCATGTGACCCCACAGGCAGATAGATCTCCCTGGCCTTCATGCCCAAGTGGACTCAGTCCAACATGTCCCATGTACACTCCTACCCCAATCTTCTGTGATGTAATCTGTATCCCTGAAGTTGTCTATCTCAGAGGTAGTTTCTGTACTGCAGACATTTTCTTTTTTAGACAGGCTAAAAAGACTTTATCAGTTTTCTTTACAGGGTTATGTGAGGCATCAGTTTTGTTTTCGCACTAGTTAAATATCCAAGGTCTCCTTGAATGGGGATGAACCCCAACAGTCTGTGCGCCAAATTTCATCGGCTTACTCCATGCACCCCACCCACATGCCATACCCAAACCCCTGACTTTGCCAGAGTTTCAGGCCTCAGGACTGCTTCAAAGGGGAGTCAAGATCCAGAGCAGCCTGTCAGGCCTGGGCTTTCTTTCCAAAAATGTCCCTCCTTATGGCACAACAGATATAAGGGTTGTGATCTCCCAGGCCTGCAGAGAAGGAGCTGGGAGATGCCAGGGAGACTCCAGCTGTCAATAGGAGATGCAGAGCTTGTCTCTGGACCAGGGAATCTTCAGTGGCCAGGCCTAAAAATGCTGACACTTCTACATTGATAAAGTAAGTGCAGGGTTATCTCTTTGCATTTCAGGTGCAGAACTATGTGTAAGAGTAAGGTCCCTGTTTGCAAATGAGTAGTGGGAGGATGATGTGATCAGACCTGGCTGGAGACCCGGGAAGAGGCAGCTACAACCAAGGCTGGTGGTGTAGAGCAGTGAGTGCAGAGGGAGGGAGTCAGCAGTGAGGCAGGAGAGAGGTTTTTGACATCTTAAACCCAAATGCAAACACTGTGAGAGGAATGGGAATGCAAGAGAGTGATCAGTCCATGTGTCCCCTAGGTATAGAGAGCCAGGACACTAAACAGTCTTCTAATGCTGAGTGACATGGTACTTGTAAAATATGCTCAGATTGGGCTGAAATGGTCACCAGCCAGAGTGAAACAGAGCTTAGTACATCAGCACTCCCAGGGGAAATCCACCACCTCCCCACCACTGTGGGGTGTCCCCAGGGGTACCTCTCACTGGGCCATACACATCCTTGTATGAGGGGTCAAACCAGCTTCCTAATGGGATCTTTCACTTTTGTTAACAGTACTGGGATATGAGGAGAGCAGAGAGATCTGTCTGCTCCACAGGGATGCTCCTATGCCTGCTTCTGCACCTTCCCACCCCTGGAAGCTTGGCCCAGTCAGTATATCTGTGCTGATCTGCCTTTGCAGGCAGTTTGTCCCATGCATTTTTAGTTGGTTACTCTGAAAACCTGAAAAACAACAATTGGTCTTAGTATTATCTCTTTTGGAGCCAGCTGCTTCCTCTTGGTATCAAACTTGGAAGAACCCCATAGCCACTGCTGAAAAGCCTTTTCCCTTTCCACATTTAAAGATCTTTTCCAAAAGCGGTTGCTAGGATCTCCGTGTTGGAGATTAAAAGGCTTGGAACACACCAATGCAAGTGTTAGTTTTATGGAAAGGGAGCAGGCTGTTCTTCCCTGATAGCTGCCTGGCTTTGAGGGCAGGAAGCGCAGGAAAGCATCCACAGCTGGCTCCAGGGCAGCTTAGCAGAGGAGGAAAGTCATGGCTTTTTCTGTGCTGCATGGTAACACAAAGGCAGGAAATCAAAGAAGAGATTTCACTTGGTGCAGAGCAAACCCTGCCATCCAAATCAGCACTGTCCTGGTGGTTGTGCATGGAGGCTCCCAGGTGCCTCCCTGATCTCCAGCTTAGCTGAGCCAGCTATGTCCATCCCACATCCCTGGTGCTGGCAGGCACAGCTGGGGAGGAGCAGGCTCTTCTCAGCACACCATGCTCCACACCACCAGAAATCTGCTTGGGAAAGAACTGTGAGCAGGTTTGGCATACTGGAAAGCAGTTATACAGGCATTATATTTCTCTTTTCAGGGACAGAATTAAAACTTTCAATTCCCAAGTTTTCAGGACAGCACTTTTCAACCATAATAGGTATACATAAACAGACATAGAAGCCAGCCACAGTATAAGATATTCTTTCCCTTTCAAGCATCCCATCTCTTTCTGGAACTCCCTCACTAGCATACAAGGCTGGGCCCAAGAAATTGCAATTCTAGTCCATTGGAGCTGGATTTTGAAACAGAGTTGCCAAAACAGTGCTACCAGCATGGCTCTACAAGGCAATCCCTTCCAGAATGGTTTCCTTTCACAAAATAGTGTTTTCCCCAGTCTGGTTTAAAACAGTTTTCTGAACAGAATGAAATTCCAAGGACTCCTTTGCTGGGTAACCTTGACAGACTAGTGTCCTTTCTTAGCTAGGGAGGGAGCAGACAGAATTCATGTGCCAAAACCCAGTTTTCTACAGGAAAACTTCTGTTGAGTGAAAACTGAGCCTCAGCTTGTCAGTGTTTGAGAAGCTACTTTGTAGATGTCTTGAAGTCCTCAGACTAAAGATGTGAATGAGGGCAAAGCATTACTGGTAGATAATGTGAGCCTGGCTTCAAACCTGCTTCTCCTGCTGCTTTACGCATCTCCATATCTTTGACAGAGAGTGTTAGAGCAAGAAGGACAAAAATGCTGAACCTCTCTCAGTGCTGGTAGTTGAGGAGAGAGGGTTTTGTGGAGTAGTGACCTGGGGGCTTTGAGCACCAGCCTCTGTTAGCTGCAAATAAAAACCACTGAAAAGCACCAGAGCTTTCCCACTGAAGTAAAGGCATCAGGAACAGGAGATTAATGGGTTGCCAGCTGTGTTGGCATGATAAGCCAAGCAAGAACCCAGATGCTTTCAGTTGAAAATGGATCGAGACCTCAGCAGGACACATGGCGAATCAGCCAGGAGCCACACATGGAAAACTGAGCAAGGCAGCATGGGCAAACATTTCTTATCTTTGCTTTACGTCAATAGAAATGGCATTCTAAAAGAGGCAGCAAAAGTATTTGCTGGATAGGAGGGAAAAGTCCACAAACTTTCTTGGCTGTACATGTAGGTTTTAAAATGCTACTGTTTTCCTCAGAAACTTGTCATTAAAAACAAGCATCCAGCAAAAACCACCCAGCAAGTTCTTCCAGAAGGCTTGTTTGCTTGTTTTGGTGGATTTAGCTGAGCTCTGCTGGCAGGAATCTGCCTGCCACTGCTGTTGTGCTCCAAAGGCAGTTGGGAAGGTACAACTTCTTAAACCAGTCTAAAGCTGTGATAATTATGCCATCTACTATGATTTGCCACAAAATAGGACTCAAGGGAGAGGCAGACCTCAGAAATCTGGGCTTTCTGCAAGGGAAGGTGATGCTGTCTGCAGCCATGGCCCTGTTTCCCACAGCTCCTGCTTTTACAGCAGCCCAGCCCAATTATCTTTGTTGGCTTTTTCTTTGCTTTGTGGTTTTATTGTTTTCTTTAAAGCTAATTAACAGAAGAGTGGATGAGTCCCAGATTTCTTGTGTGGGTTTGGTTTTTTTTCTTTTTTTTTAGTGGTGGTGGTGATACTTTTCATTTTGCTGAGTTTTCCTTTTGCTTTTAAGGACTTGTATGCAAGAAAATCATCTTTTCTACCAGAGGCAATACCGAGGAAGAAGATGACTCAGCAAGGAGAGTAACAATTAAGGTGAGGCCATGAGTAAGTTTTGCCTCCTCCTCCCTCAGTTTTGCAGCCCCACCTTGAGTGGGTAATGGGCCCTGACTGCAACTCTGCTGTCAGTGCCCTGAAGCAGGGAAAGGCACAAATATTGCCTCCATGCAGGTGTGCAGGTGTCAGTGGGAGGTGAGCTGGGAGAAAAAACAGGCTGGGAAAAACACAGCTGAAGCTTCACAACCTGGATCCATATGGCCCCTGGATCCATCTCTGCCCTGCAGAGCCTCAGGCTGGCCGCTGGCTGGAGCAAAGCTCATCACTGGGTTATGGGCAGGGCTGGGCTCACTGCAGTTGGGTGTCTTGGGGAGCTGCAAATCCCCACACCAGGTGCACAGGGACTTTAGCTGTGTGCTCGGGAACTGGCCCTGAAAATCTGAAGGTGCTCTGTCAACAGGTCCAGTTGTTCAGGCATCAAAGTAATGGTATCACTCATAAAAACAATCTCAAAATAGGATTGATAATAAAACAGTGCATTGTCATATAATGCCATAATTAATGAATGCAGGTTCTCTGTATTTGCAGTCCCTGAGACCATAGTGATGGACACGATTCAAAAACAGAGACAGATGACCCAGTAGCTGAGTGACTGATCATCTCCCCCTTAACATATGCGTGGCGAGAATGAATGGAAAAATTGGAGTAGAGAAAATGGAAAATCCGTGGTTCTGAACTGCTTTCTGTTTTTCTCAGGAGAGGAACTTCAGGCTATGTGTCTGTAAAGCACTGAGCAGCTTCCACTCTTCATGACCCCACCAATTTCCTATGCACAAACTATCCATATGGATTTGACGTGTGGCCTCTGAGAGGCCCTGAGGCCTCATATGTCTCAGTAAGTCAAAACGTATGGGGTAGAGAAGCCATGTCCCTGCCTAAGCTTCTGCGAGTCCCTCAAGGTCAAGCTAAGTGCAAGCCTGATCCTGTTCTCTGGACCAGGCTTGCCTGGTGTGTGCTTTAATCTGCCCAGTCTCACCAGGCTGGGTTTCAGCTCAGCTGCAGGGCTCAAAGGAGGTGGCCCCTGTCTTGCCCCATGTGGCAGCCCCTGGACAGCGCAGCATCCCTACCAGACCAGGGGCTGGCTCATCCTCACCAGCATCAAGCCCTGGGGCTGGGGCAGGAGCTTAAGAAACAAGAGGGCTGTGGGACTGAAAGGGTTCTCTGGAGCCTTGTACCCCTTTTAGTGTTTCCATGAGTCTGCTTCTCCCCTCAGACCCAGCAGCTTAACAGTACTTCCCTGTGCCACAGGGATGCTGGGGTGAGTCAATCCATTAAAAGCTGCGCACTGCTGAGATGCCAAGTCTAAAGCCACATAAAATAATAAGACAGGCCAAGGAATGTTTTCCACCTCCAAGACCCATTGGCATGCCCAGCTATCCCCAGGGAGACAAGCTCCTGTCCCCCAGAGCAGGAGAGCTGTGCCCAAACCACCTGCTGAAAACTACCCTGGCTCCTGAAACATGCCTGGGCGTTGGCTGCAGGAGTGTTAGCTTGGTCTGGGACAAACTCATGCAAGGACAATGCCAGCCATTTAACTGTATGGGCAACTGCCTGGGCCTGTGCCCTGCCTGCACATTATTAATTTATTAGTACCTTGCTGCTAGCCTACACTTGTACAGAGAGCTTGTCATGAACAAGGGCAATAAAGTGCCTGTGAGGGGAAAGTTCAAAGCATTTTATTTGTTTTATAAAAAAAAGGTGCATTCTCCTCTGCAGTTCAGTCTGTCTGATCACTGCAGAGCTGGGTTTAGTCGAAGTAGGTAGTGTGATTTTTTTGTGCAGTGCCTGGCAGAGGGAGCCGTGATGGCCACGCATCACTGCATCCCAGCGGATGCTGCTGCTGCTGTTATGAACGGAACTGGAGCCAGGTTTAAGACAGGGATGTAATGCTCTGAGTGGCCAGCTTACCAAAGAGAACAAAGAAATTATTATAGGGCCAGGGAAAAAATAAGGGGGAAAAAAAGCTAAAAGAAAACAAAGAGCCATTGACAAGAGACACAAATTAGCTGGGTCTCGAGTGTCCTTCCCCATCTGATAAAACAAAAATGTCCAGAGCAACAATTAACAAAAAAAATATGAGGGGTAGAATATCTTTGTTTAGCTCTAGGTACTGACTACCACACAGGACTCTCTTTTTCTGTTGTTCCCATGCTTTGGGTTGTCTTGGGTCTTGGTTAATGTAGAGCTGGTTGCCTCTGTGTGTGTGTGTGTGTGTGTGTGTGTGTGTGTGATGCAGTCCCCATGGGTTTGAAAGCTGCCTTTTGCAAAAGAAGGGAGGCCCTCCTGAAGGGCAGCAAAGGAGCAAAGTGGGCTCAGATGATACAGGAATGTGCTTTGGCTGTTCCTGAGGAAGTACAGCTAGGGGTAGGCATTAGCACCGGAAAAGTACTCAAAACTGGAGGCAAATCCAGCAGGTGTTTAAGGTTGGGAAGACAGCACTGAATAAAACCAATGCAACAGGAAAGGAAAGCTGTGGAGAGTACTGCTCCTGGGCTGCTCTGGGATACATTGGTTGTTGCTGGCTCACTGGCCAACATTGAGATGAGGGAAGTGTGGGCTGTCCCTGCAAAAGAGCCTTATGAACAACGGGGAGCTGAACACTTTTCACTTTTGCCACACCAGAGAGAAAGGAAATAATCGGTTCTCCACAGCATGTGGAGGTAAATAAGGAAGCAAGTAATGAGCTCAAACTGCAGCATGGAAAGCTCAATACAGATGGCAGAACACACTTTCCAGTGGTGTGGACAATTGCATATTGCAATTGTTTCCAGGGACTGAGGCATCTCCAGCAAAGGAGACACACAGGGATGTCAGGAATGGTTAGGGACGGTTGATTTTGTTTCGAGGTACCTGGGATGCAGTGGTGTTTCCTGACAATCCATCTTCCAACCAAAAAACAATCCAAAGACTGTCAAGTACTATGGTTCCATGCTGATTTTCACTGACAACAGAAAGGAAACCAGACAAAGCCTAGGGTACATTTCAGTGCTCTTGCTCCCTCACTGTAATACTTGCTTGTGTGTGTGGAAGTAGATGTAGCTGTTCCATTCACTCTTCCTCCATTCCCTTCACTGACCAGCTCCTCTTGTTCTGTGGATCACCAGTGTGTCCCTGAAGGGCAGCCTGAAAACCACAGGACCAGATATCCTCATGGGAGCCCTTTTGGGTCCTTTCCTTGTGTACCCAGCTGACCAGTGCCAGGCACTGCCCCAGGGGACCACTTGTCTCTGTGGGTGAGGCACATATGGATGTTGGGTTCCGAGCAAAGCCCTTCCTGTCTTGTGCTGCCACCACTGCCTGCAAGAAGACGTAATCAAGACTCGTCAGATATACAGCTAGGTGCTGTAAAGTGCTGTCTGTCCTGGATTTTAGATTGCTCTCCATCAGAGAAAGATCACACAAACAAGAAATGACACTTGTTTCTTACAGTTTTGTGTTTGAAAGTAGAAGTTGTTCTTAGCTATGTCATATCATTTACCCATATCACACCATCTCTCTATGGTCTCACTGGAAAAAATCTCCATTTGGTTTTCAGTAATTCCTCTTTCCTTCCCTGCTGAATTGACAGGCTCAACTGGTCCCTCGAAGTTGGTGTAAATTCCTTCAACTTTGCACAGCAGCTAGTGGCACCATGGGTTATTCAGTCAACGGTTCCCCAATAATTTTATTACCATAACAGGAAGCAGAAGGAGAAAGCCCTATCTTTGTTAGTAAATAAGTAAAATTTATTTTGTTGGTAAACTGAGAAAGCATGAATTAAAGGTGAAGAAATAGAAACTTTTTTTTTTCCCAATGCAATGGGAACTGGATTCTGCAAACCCCCATGCAGCTTGCTTCCCTGTTAACTGAAGCGTAAATGTTCTTGCGTTCAAGGCCTCTCTCCCCGGACTGGAGCTCTTCTGCATGGCTTGTCCTTCACAAGCTAAGTGACAATAATAAATTGTACTACTTAAGCAAGGGACCTGTTTCACCTCCTCACCGCACTCATTAAAAAATGGCAATGCTAAATACACTTAAAGATCAAAGGCCTGGTATGCAAAACAGGTCCTGTGCAGCAAACTGATGGCCTTCTTAGGATTTTGTTGCTATGGTGCTATTGCCTTGACAAGTTAAAATATCCCTTGTCAGCCTCTGTGGTAGCCTAGACAGAGAATGAACCATCAAAAAATAACTGAATACTGTCTTTGACTACAGTCATTGAGTGGTTAATTTTTTTTTAAGCTTTAATCATCCTTGACTTCAGGTTTGGCTATTAACCCACCAACTGATCATTAACTCTACTGACTGAATGACTGATTTCCAGAGAATCGGTCCAAAGCAGGATTGGTTTTTAGTTTTTTTTTTTTTACTGAAGGACTTTAATATATCTCCTATCAGCAGACAGACAACCTATTGAATCCCCCATAAGACTCTGGTGCTGAGCAGAGAGGTACTTGCAGGTTATCTGCATAGAAACACACTGCTCAGAGCTGATAAACTCACTGACACTCTATCCTGCTTTCCAATTTAACTCAAGCCTTGCTAAGTAGCAGGAGTAACCTGACTGAATTGTTGGGGATCACAGCTTGAGGTCCTTAATCAACATTCTCAGCTTAATCAACGGGAGTTTAGCAAGCCTAAAACGCAAATCAGAATATTTCTGGTATTCACCCTGGTGCTTGGCCTTTTCCTTCCAGGATAAATGTAATGTTGATGCAGAAATGATCTAATGTCAATTGGACTTCTTTTTTTTAGCCCTTTTGTCTTTAAAATGCCTACAGTTGAAATTTTCTAATGGCAATTTTGCTGGTTAGAGAATGATCTGCTAATAAATGAAAGGAACAATTTTTTTTCATTAATAAACTATTCTGACTCACAGTCTGTATCCTAAGCCACAAGACCATCCTGCCTTCCTGATTTGAGATCCATAAGACCTAAGAAGCTGACTCTGACTCAGCAGAGAAGGGCTGGGATTGGACTGTGTTTGCTATGTGTATCTTTCTTCCGAACACAACACAGACAGAAATAAATTAGGAAAAAGCCTCTTGTACACTGGCCCTGATTTCTCGCTGGAAATCACTGGGGTTTTGATTGCTCCCTTTGGTAGGAGAATAAATTAAACTTGGGTTTATAAATAGCATTTTAACCACTCTTGTGCTGACAGGCACAAATGTCAGGAAATATGTAGTTAGTTCCACTGACGCTGCATCTTTGAACTTTAATTTTACGTACCTCTGTCATACCAGGGGAAGCAGAATAACACATCTGGAACTAAAAGGTTCCTGCTAGACTTTTCACAGTAACTATTTCCAGCTTTTTTCCAGATAGAAATTTTCAGCAAAATGTTTTCTAATTGAAAAATTCTCATTCCTTTAAACTATTGTTTTTCTTATGAGAGCTACAAAAGAAAACATGCCCAATATATCTCTCAAATAAAAGTAATAAGGAAAAAATTATGAATATCAAAGCATCACTTTTTCCATTGTTGACATTCAGAATAATGTTTTCTTTATTCAAATGTCTTCTACAATTTAAATAATTTTACTTTTAAGTAATAATAATTTAAAAATCTTGAAAGGACTGAAATTTAATATTACCATTGACTCAAACTGCATTTTTATCATTTGCCGGCAAGTTTTTTCCACATCTTCTTTTTCTATCCCATCTTATGACTTGACTTTTTCCATTTCAAGCACCTTCTCTCAGCTGAAAATGGTAACCAGATATTTTGTGTCTGAATAAAAAATAGGATGAAATTCCAGCTAAGACAGCCCACATGTGCCTTTGGAATATGTTCCAAAGAGGAGCAGCACACCTGTGCTATGGTTTCAGATATAATAGCAAGGCGCTGCTGTAAGTCAGCCGGGGGAGGAGTGCTTCACTAGACTGAACATGCTACCACTCTCCTCTAAGTAGCTGCTAGCATGAGGTTCAGCAGGACAACAAAGTGGACAGGACTCGACAAAAACTGGGGGAGAATAATTTTTCTACGTACATTTATTGATTTTTTCAATTGCAGAAGTGCAATCATGTTGATTCACAGTTGGCAGGTTGAATGTCCCTGTGTAACAAAAGTACCAGGTTTTCCAGTATTCATCTCCAGTGCTAAAATCCGGCAGAAAAATCTGTTTCCTGAGTGTAGGGAGGGACTGTTTCTGATGGAGGCAAAGCTCACAGTGAAGTACGAGCTCTGGTATTGGAGTCAAGAAGTTGCAGAGGCATCTGCTGTATGCCTTTCGCATGTTGCATGCCTGCCTCCAACCCCGCAGAGCAATGGGACCAGGAGTGCATCAGTAGCACTGGCTGTATCCAGCACACATGCAAACCTGCCTCCTCAGGCTCAGGCTGTGGCACGATCATATTAGAAAGATTTTTCCAGCTCCCAGGAATGAAGTAGCACCTCTGTCAATACAGTTCATAGCAGGGGCCCAGGCAAAAAAAACCCGTAGTGTAACTACAGCCACCTCCACAGTCACAGTTGTCACTGCTCCTGAAGGCAGAAGACACGATAAGCCACGATAAAGCCTAGAGCCAGGAGCAGCAGCTCTGTGCCTGCTGCACTTGCTGTGTGCCCCGGGCTGGAATGCTGAGCTGCTGGGGCCGAGCTGCTGCGCTGGGGCTGCCGACACATGGAGCTGCGGAGCTCGGCAGCTCTGGGGCTGCTTTACAGCTTGGGTGTTGTGCGGGATGGTGGGCTGTGGGCACGGCACTGCAGGGCTCCTGGGCTGTACGGCTGCAGGGCTGCTGGGATGTGGGGATGCTGAAATTCGGGCATTTGGGAGTTTGGGGCTAGACTGCAGGTTTGCAGGGCTACAGAAATGCACGTTGGGATGCAGGTTTGCCGGTGTGCTTGGTTGTGGGACTGCCGGGACACCGAGCTGGGGAGGTATGAGGCTTCTGGGTGCTGGGCACAGGGAAATGGGCTGGAGGGATGTGCGATCCCAGGCCGCAGAGGTGCTGAGTGGAGGGGCTGCAGGACTGCGGAGTGGTGTGCGGGGGCTCTGCGGGGCTGCGAGGCTGGATGCTGAGCTGGGAAAGGTGCAGAGTAGGGGAGATGAGGGGTTGCTGGGCTGGACTGGAAGCGGGGCTGCGGCCATCCCGGGATGCGGGGCTGGGCGCGGCTTACGGCGATCCAGGGATGCGGAGCTGCGGCGATCCCGGGATGCGGCAGCGGCGGGCTCCCTCTGCTGGCCCTGCTGCCTTGGCGCCCTGGAGGGGCCACTTCCATGCACGCCTGTGCCCTGCTTTAGCCGTAGCAGCAGCCTGAATTCACAGATACCTACAATATCTTGGTGGGGTTTTTTTCCCTTTGTGCCTAGAAATGGCAACAGGAGCCTGCATGTCCCATGTGCGGTGTCCTGTGGCGCCATCAAGTTACTGATTTACTCCATTAGCCACAGCTTAGAGATCACAGCTTTGCACTCTGAGGCCAGTTCTCCACTGTCCAGAGTCACTCACGGGACACCAAACCTTAGCATCATCCTTGTTTTCAGCTTGCTGTGGCCGTGTGCATTGCAAAGCTGTGAGCAGGAATGGCACCTGATGTCCTCAATATCTCTCTTGTCCAAACTGCACTGCAACCCCACTAAGCACCACAACAAAATTCTGCTTATAGGTACTTAATGAACCTAACTCTCCTCCCAGGGACAACTGGGACACATACACAAGCACTGCATGGCAGGAGTATTTTTATTTCTGTATTGGATACTTTTGCTTCCTACCCTAAAAAACCTCCACTATCAGGCATGTCCTGGTGTAAGTACAAATAGACTGTGCTGCACTCGTTTCTTCATCTCATCTTGGATGAACTAAATAATTGATCACCTGGTTAAGTACTCATCAAATACAGGCAGTGCCAGCCCCTCAGACACAGCACGCAGTACAGTGAGTTTCCCAGAGCTGTCCTGTACCACTTGTGCAGTGTTAGCAGCACTGCTACATCTCAGGGAGTGAGACCTGGCACCGTGTTTCTCAGCACTCACATGCTCCATGGATCACTTCTGGAGCTTTTTTCAAGCATACAAAACCTGATGCTTGAACTGCTCATGAACAGCAGGAGGAAAATATACTGGTTTTAACCCAATTTTTAATTTGCAGACCCCAGTATTTTCCAACAGAGGTGCAGACCATCTGTCACAAATTTAAGGCAACTGGTGACAGGGTTGAACCCTCAGGGTCTGCAAACAATAGGCTGCAAACTGTTGGCATTGATAGATGAGCTTCCTCCCCTTACATACATCTTGGAAAATTGCTTGCCTGTCTCTTATTTAAACAAACAAAATATTCCAACTCCAGACAATGCTAGAGCTAATAATGGAAAGAGGGACCAGTTTAGGATTTGAGAAAGGTGAGGGACAGAAAAATAATTTGAAAGATATTGGTGTTTCAAGCTGTAACCTTGATGTAGGATTTGAGCTGGCAAGGTGGGGATTTACAGTCTTTTCTATACCAACACCAAAAAAATCACTTTCTGCATTTCCTACTCCTGACAGGCAAGCCTCAGCCAAGTGATATTCTCTGCATCAGCACCCAGGGATGGGAGTCTGTCACAGAAAGAACCAAACACACATAGCTGCAGCACCAGCATGAATACAGATACACAGAACAGGGACACATTTTGTGCTGCAGACCCCTGGAGGCAAGCTTGGCTTGCAGCTTGCATACATGCGTGCCAAGATACTTGTGTGTGCTGCAGTATAGGCATGTTCAAACCCTTGCACTGGAAAATACTGGAGCTATTTTAAGGATGGGGAAGCATCTGGCTAAAAAAATAAGCCTTGTGTATTTGGGCTTGGCTCATTTAAAACCCTTGTTTCCTCCAGAATATTGGAAGTAATGAAAGTGCCTGCAGTAAAATTCCTGATAAGCCTCTCCTCCTCTATGGAGAGGGTAAATGCATGTCATTTTCCAATTAGCTCTTGCTCTGAGCAATTACGTTGATCAAATAATTGAATAAGTGACAGGAATGTGAATTCTGGAGACAGTTAATTTCATTCATCTGCCAGTTTATAGCCTGACTTGCATGAACACATAAACCAGGCTAACGTGTTATTTATAACTTTGAAAATGCAATTATAATAATCAAACATGAAGAGTTGTGTGTGCAGAGAGGAAGGCTTGAGCTAGTAAATTATAATAATAGCATAATGAGGAAATTTGTTCTTTATAGTCAGCATGTGGGACAGGAAGGATGTGAGGCTTGTGTTTGAAGGAGTGAACAAGGTTGGTGTCAGCCTTAGCAGGTGGAGCAATGTTCGTGGCCTGAATGTGGGGCAGAGGGGCAGCTGAGCTTTACCCTCCTGTTTTGTGAGACATTGTGTATGTCCTGCCCCAGGAACTGTCAATGAGGGCTAAACATGTCCCCCAGCTCCCTGTACACTTCTCTCCAAGTGAAGCTGAGAATCATTTCTGAGGGAGAACCAGGACTGTGATCCTCTGCATGAAGGTGAGTGCAAGAGAGACAAACTAGGTGTTTCCTGCTTGGCGTTGGTCTAGGGTGAGCATCTTGGGTGCTCTGGAAAAAGCTCCAGTTGACTGTGCTCGACTACAGGCTACTTGGAACAACCCTTGAAGCCAAAACCAGGTCCTTATTTCCGTTAAAAGCATCAATCCTTCTTACGAGTTTTCTTCAGGAAAAATAATAGTAATAATAATTTTTTAAAAAGCTCATCAGGAATGCAAACCATTTGGTTTTCTTCTTAAAGCTATGTTGAGATTATCTTAACTGATTGTATCTTTTATCTGAACCCTCTGCAGCAACCTGGCCTACCATCCAACAGGCACTAATAAGCAGAGATACACAGTAATAAAAGTAGTGTGCAGGCATGAGCCACTGCCTCACAGGGAATAATACCTGGTTGAGTGCTACAGTGGCTGCAAGGAGGAAATCTCTGCAATTAATTGCTTCCTGATTAAAGGCATTTGCAGCCTGGCCCTTAAATCTTCAAGGCCTAAAAACATATGCTGAGTTAAATATGGAATTTGCTCACAGTACTCAAAAACATTGCCCCAGACAGCAGGATTCAGTGTGGTAATTCTGGTTGGAAATAAACACTTTCCAGTCTATTTTACCCCAAGCCAAGTACTTAGAAAGTGCCCCAGTCCAAACTAAAGGGCCATAGAAGGACTTGTGTGGATTTAAAACAGTTTTGAAAGCAGCTTAGTTGAGCTCTTACCATTTTCCTGTGAGGACATGCTCTTACGGGAATTAATTTCACAGGGCATGAGGCAGCAGAGGCAGAAACCCCACAGGATGTCTCAGGCTGAAAGGCTATTTAAATGGTAATAAACTTCAGTGGATGACAAAAAAATAGTGGCTGATTAGAGGCACACCAGGAGAGGGGCTATCTGGTGTGAAGCTGCTGGCTGGCGGCAACGGCGCCTTCTGTTCCCTGCACACATCTCTTGTCACCAAGCAAACAAGATGGGGTTAATCCTGCTGGCAGGGAGGAGGCCTATTTCAGGCCAGTGGACAGCAGGAGGAAAATACTCACCACAGGAGGTTCTGGAGTTGGGTAAAATGAAGGAGGGTGGTGTGTGTCAGGAGGTTGGGACAATGCCAGCCAGCACTGGTGTCAGGCTCAGGTGGGGCCACATCTCAGAACAGCAGGTGATCCAGCCTCGATGTGCACCCTTCCTTAAGTGTTTTCCCGAGGGCATTTCCTCCACCCTAAGATGGTGTCACATATTACAGCCAGTCAGATGAAGTGACTTTATTTTAGCGTGTCCAACGCTATTATTGCTGCCTCCTGGAAAGTTGCAGCACTGATGATTTATTGAGCCTACTGCTCCCACCAAAGAAGGGGCAGGCTTTGTTTGGGACCACCATTTGTCACACTAGAGCTGAGATGTCCCAGAAACACACATTTTGTTTCCTCATGTGCTGCTGTTGCTCTAGTGCTACCCTCCCATCCTTTCTTTGCTAGTTGTTTTTCCAAATTTCTAAAGAAATTTACTGATCCTCCTCTTGTGAAAAGAACTTTAGGATCTAATTGCCTCAGACTGTAGGATTGTGCTTCCCAAATTCAGGGGTGCATCTTTAGGGTATGTTTAAGCACCTTACTGGGTGGAAGTCAGAGGGACAAAGATTACAGATCTTTCTTTGCAAGCCTCCCAATCCCCCTCCTCCCCACCAACATTGTCAATGGCAAGATGGACAGATGTACAGATTGTAACTCGACATTCAGTTTGACATCTTTCCTCCACAAAGCAAGTCTGGCACCTCTGCTGGAGAAGTTATATTGTGGAGTAGGAAAACAAACAATCCTGCCAATTGTTAGTGAGGGGGAAATAAAGCAGAGCAGAAGCTGCTTATCAGAGATCTGCATTTTGAGAGAAAAATTCACTGAATCCTGAGGAAGGAAGGATTCTCTGCAGAGGTTCAAGTACTCTCCTGACAATCCCATCCTGCAGGAGCTGGGGGTGGGAACTAGCCTCCTTCCTATTGTGAATACTAGGTTTGAAAAATTAACATAACAGGAATCCCCAGACTGCAGCAGTGCTGTAAAGCTATAATTAAAACAAAACAAAACAAAGCAAAGCACATTAGTCTGACTGGCACAGATTGTTGTCTGTGATTTTTAGCAACTGTAGGAATGACTCAAAGCCCAGAGAACTCAAAGTTCTGGAAGAGTCTGAGGCAAAGTTTTCCCTCATCCCAGTCAGTCTGGGAAATGTCTGAAATGCAGATCTTAATTTTGCCGAAGTTTGCAGGTGTTTAGATTCACATGCCTTGTATCACAATGGATTTGGCTAACTCTCTCACACATTCATGAGACTTTTAACTTCTGGGAGGACAGAGGAAGAACTCTGTGTGTTGGTGCAATTAGATGAAGAGCTGTATGCTTTTATTTTTTTTAAATAACTTGAAAACATCATCAATCCAAGCATCTCCAAGGTCTTCCCCAGCAGCAGTGAAGTTAACACTACCTGCTCGTCTCCTTGGTCCGCCTTCCTAGTGCACTGCATTCACTGATCTCATGCCAAGATACTGTTAGCACATCTGAACAAGACTCCCAACAGCTGGAGGGCCACATTATATTTTGGGCAATCTAAGACGATGCCTCAGGGTCCAGCTCCTGCCTTGACATGAGATCAATCTCTCAGCTTTCGTACCAGCTTTGCTCTTGCAGCGGACGGTGGGAATAGACGGAATGCAATGGTGTGTGCTTGCGGCTGGTGCCCGCGTTCCCTGCGCCGAGGGGATGCTCACCAATACACAGCTCCCGCGGGACCCCCGCTGGTGGCCCTGCGCCATCGCAGCTCGCTTCCAGAAATCTGGGGAGCAGCTTCTCTCCATCCTCCCACAGTATATTCCGCTTGGGTGGGGAGTGGGATGCTCTGCCCATCAAAAGAAAAATGCGGCTGCGGCGTAGGGAGGAAGAGAAAATAAATACCATAGGGCCACAAAGGGTGATCTAAAATTGCCTTAAAACTGCCCTTATCAGCCACGTAAAGCCCCAGGAAGGGTACTATTTCTCAGTGGTCAGCACAGGCCAGGTCCCTTGCTAGTACTATCTGCTGTGTTAAACTGAGCATGTTTGTAGCAGAGAATGAAATTGAGAACTGAAATTGAGAACTGTTATTACAGGGCATGTTGAGGCTGCTTCTGAAGCTGTATAAGCAAAGTTTCCTAGAGGTAACAATTCTGTGTCCAAGGTGGCTCAATCAAATTCTGATCTATTGCTCCAGTCAACATCCCTTGAAATGATAAATGACATAAATCTATTTTCCCCACAGTTTGCAGTGTTTGTCCACTATCCCTCAGACTTTGCAGGGATTGAAGGTGTATCACAATTCCTGAAACTGTGAGGAAAAAGATGTCTTTGGTCACAGAGCTGCTTGACAGATAAGCCCCAGGCCAGATTTGATTTTCTTCAGAGAAAATACACTGAAGAGTCTGCAAAACTACTAACATTTTTAAGTAAAAGGTAACCCAATTGAATTGTAACAGTTGTGCAGCAAAGGGGATACAAAGAGTGTGTAAGTTATAATGATAGGTGTTGGGGACCTTCTGTGCTACCATGCTGGAGCACAAAGCTCTACTCTAAGCATGAAGCTTCACAGGAATTTCAGTCCTATATTGAAGTAAATGACCAGAGGTCACACAAATTTGACTTTGAGAGGTCACTTATCTGAACATCTTACACGAGACAACTCAGCTGGGGTAAGTGACTTTTCCCATCTCTGCAGGGGCTTCAAGTGTAGCACTGTTTTTCAGGCAGAACAAAAATCACATGTTGATACCTACTTAAGGAAAAGCAGAAAGGTGAGATACTCTGCAGGACAGCTGCCAATGGTATGGAAACACCTCAGAAAAACATGAAGAACTAAAAAACAAACAGTACAAGACTTAGGAAATGCAGAACACAAGCACTATAAAGGAATGAAAAAGAGTTGACCCTAACATCTGGATTATTCTCTGCAGCATCTTCTTCCCCCGGCATGCTACCCAAAACCTGCCAAGTCACACTGCAGGGCAGCACAGCTTCCATGCCCGTGCCGGCTCACAGCCTGCTGAGGTTTCAGTGCACAAAGCTCCACCTAGTGAGGGCACAGGCTGTGCTACACATTCAGCACCCAAGGTCAGTATGGACAGACTCCAGACACAAAAAACTCTGGAAGCTAACAAACCCTTTAGTGTTACACTGCCTGGGTGTTGGCAATACATCACACAGCCACCCAAAGTCCCATCAGACCAGAGAACTGCCTCTCCTCTATGTCCAGAAACATTTTCTTTCAGCGTCACCTCAATGAAGTGACTTTGTAACAATGTAACAGAAGTGACAGCACTTGGCTTTCATCAGCTGGCTGCTGCTCACCTCTCCCTCACAAGGGACTGACCTGACGTTCCCTGACTTCACTGAAGCCCAACTTCAAACCACCATACTCCATCTGATGATCAAAACAAATACACCACTAGTGCTGTATGTCCAAAAGTTTTAATACATGGTCTTCACTGTTCAGAAAAGTTATTGCATTGAATTCTAATACATAAATTAATTTGAATCAAAGAAAATCACTTTTCACAATTTCATCACGGCAGCTAAAGGAAACCAGATTTTATATGCAGTTGTCTCAAAAAAACCCAGTACTAGTTCTTTCTCATTAATTAGTTACTGCAAATTCCAGCTTGAACAACACTATCTCCACAAGTATATAGCTCAGGAAAAGGAAAGTGCCACTCCAAAGTGGCAATTTATTAAACCATGACTCAGCATACACTGATTTTTCTCTGTTAACTAAATTAACATAAAAGAGTGTTTAGTTTAATTTCATTCCACACCATTTCCTTTACGTTTTATGTTTTTTTCTTTTAATATGACTTTAATAGATTCACAAGCTACAAAATATCAATGCCACTTAACAGCAGTTTATACAAATCCATACCTGTTTGAATTGTGACAGGCATATGAACATGATGTTTGATGACCCAAATGAAAAGCCAGATTCCCTGATCCATTAAAACCAACCTCAACACAAGCCCACTGCTCCATGGGTGACAGCAGAGACAAAATCAGTAGGCTCAGTGTGCTGTAAATAGATTGATGAAGGGCTCAGTGACAGAGGCATAACAGAGCATGAGGCAGAATTACCCTCTAATGAGGGTAAGCTGTGCTACACCAGCCCGCAACAGAAGCATGAACAGGGCTCTCCTCCTTGTCAGCCTTGTGTTAATGCTCAGGAATTGGGAAACTACAATTCAGCTTCTTGCATAAAATCCTCAAGCATCACAATAATCAATCTAGAGTTCCAGCTCTAACCCTTCTCTTGCAAACACACACACACACAAAGATAAGGCTCATCTCTAGTTATTCTTTCTTCTGCTGTTAAAAAAAAAAGAAATATACCTGTGTTCACAGAAAAAAAAAACCATTTCTTTTCCCTCTCCTCCAAAATACCCATCACCATAGAGAGCTCTCATTTATAATACATTTGAAAGGATTTCTCAGATTAGGTTGATACCTTTGCCCACTTTAAACAGATGACAGAGATTATATTACTTTGCTATACTTCACTAGGTTTTGGTATCAAAACCAGTTCTCTACTGAAGTAATGCCAATAGGCCTCCCTCTCTCCTGGACATAATGTGTTCACACAAGTTCTAACTCTCACTGTCCCTGTCCCTTAAAATAAAAGTTGAGCTATTTCACTGGTTTTCAATCAATTTCAGGTGGGAGCAATGAGTTAAGTTGCCCTTTAAAAACATTTTGTATGACTTTTTCTGTGCTGTTAGCAAAAAGCCCAAACACTGAAAAGCAAGTGAGCAGAGACAATAGGATGTTTTGCAAAATCTGACAATTCAAAAGGCATCCAAAGAGCAAGAGAACAAAACCCAGCCACTGAAGTGAGAACTGCATTGAACTAGCACTGTGAAAATAGGGAGAAAGGAAGAAGCTTCAGTATACCAGTTAAGCAGAATGTTTTACTAGTGATACCTTTTCTTTGTTCAGGCAGTCACAAGGCATTCATTACCATGCAAAAGCTTTAATTTGAAAGCGCTACAGAAACAGGATACTTCATTATTCCAGTTAAGGACACTTTTTGAGGGAGTAATACAAGGTTCCTTAGCTGTAGCATCATTTTCTCACAACTAAGAAAGTTTGCACAGCTTACAAGTTGATGCTAACAGCTTTCCAAAGCCAGCCTCGACACAAGACCTGGCTTACTTTATTTTAACAGACATATCCTGCACGAGACAGCCAATACTGTTCAATCCAAACATAAGAGCATTTGTATAAACTGTACCCATCAACATTAGAATTGCCAACCAAATCCTTGTGATTTCTGAAAAAAAAGGTTGTTTTTCTTGGTTATTGCTATATTACAGGAAATTATGCTAGTTCTTGCAGGAGACAGTGTACATTTCCAAGTTCACATCACTTACAAAACGTCTGTCTCTTCACCAGGTGCTGCTTCTGTACAGCAAAACTAGCATTCAATTCCTTTCAAATTGAACAGCTTCTTCAGACCCTCTCCCTGCCCTGCATGTCTCAAAAGCATTTATGCCTCTTCACCATGGTTCCCACCAGACAATGGCCCATAATGCATTTGTGACAGCACCTCAAGCAACAGTGCACACTTCGCCAAATGGATGTGACCCCAATTAAGTCCATGAGAAAACATGGAAGAGGAACACAAAGAGGAGGGAAAGCAATTTATTCTCACTTCTCTTGAAAGGAATAAATGGTTCTGACAGCAGATTTGTTTTCAGACAGCAACAATTTAGGATGACAGGCCAGCTTATTAAACAGAAGAAGCCCCTTCACCCAAACACCAGAACCTATACTAAACCCATTTTTATTTCAATGTGCCTCTGAAATGAATGAAGATAATCTCAACGTTAAAGAAACTGCAAAGTCTGCATTGCTACCACACAAACCACATTGTGCAAATCCATGTCATTTATCTGCAGTGCTGAGTCACATCTGGATGGTGGATGTGCCTCACTAAATACCACACCCTGGGAACGCTTCAGCACTTCCCCTCCTACCAGAACACTGCCTTAAAGAAAAACTGCTACAGTGACATGATGAGAATTGATCTTTTCCTGCCATCTGCTGTGTATATAAGACTTGCACAAACAACTGGCCAAAACTTGTGTATGTCACAAATACTACACAAGCCCTTTGTACGGGATATGCTGTCCAAGGACATGTGACCTCCACCTTCCCACTCCCCTATACCCCATCCACCAAGGAAAGCATTGCATGCTTGCAGGCATTGATTCAAAGTCTTCAGCTTCTGGAATGCAGCAGTTAAAGAGTTCTGCATCTCTCAGGGACTCAAAACACCCTGTTTAGTTCATCTAGTCAATGTACAGCATCTTCAGTAAGTGCTGCCACCCTGTTCACAGGAACAATTAGGTTCACTTCACACCACAGAGGTGGTACTTTCCGGATTTACACGCATCAATCTTGAGGCATTTCTCAGATCCTGTAGCTGCTTGGCTGGCTTTCCAACTCCTTCCTCAAATCTTTTTTCCACAACAGGAAGGACAGTTTCATACAGGAAAGAGGCATTCTGCCTAATGAATGCTTTTTTCTCAGGGTCCTGTTCACACCGTAAACTGTAATCAACATGCTGGACAGCCACCAAGATGATTTCCACGAGACTCTCCAGAAGAACCATATGCAGCTCTGGAAAGTAAAGCTTTAATGCTTCCTCCAAGAAGGCCATAGTCTGCTTGGTGAAAGCTACTACAGTGTAACTAAGGTTGACCCAGCAGTCATCACCCGTGTATTGGTCAAAATTGCCCACCCCACAGCTCCTCATCTCCTCCCTGAGCTTCCCCAGCGCCTCTGGAGTCATCAGGTTCATCTTCCTCCACATCTCCTCAGAGTTGCGGTGCTTGGTGGCCTCGATGATGATATCCTTGTAGCTCTGTAAAGCACCTTTGATATCCTTTACCAGGAGGGCATGAATGATGAAGGTGAGATCCAGTCCAATCTCGCTCAGCTGCTTGCAGTGCTCTTTAGCTACCTGGGATAACAAAAAAAAGCAAAGGATAGTATCAGTGTGCATGCCCCTTTACATCTTACACATTTACCACATTTATCTCAGAAAACTGGGAAGTGTTACTCATACTTATTTCTAATGCTTTAAGAACCTCATTAATGAGAA
Organism: Picathartes gymnocephalus; assembly: GCA_013390045.1. NCBI lineage: Eukaryota > Metazoa > Chordata > Aves > Passeriformes > Picathartidae > Picathartes > Picathartes gymnocephalus. The sequence goes on along the minus strand of WEKY01003526.1, from coordinate 35,386 downwards.
ACTGATAACCAAAAGATACCCCCTGGCTGTCAAAAATACTCTGGACAATTATACTATAACCTGCTCACGTATAAGCTTTTTTTTCCCCCCTCTCAATTAGCAACTGAAAGAAACCATAACCTGAGAAAGTAAGTCTTGCAAAAAAAAAAAAAAAAAAAAAAAAAAAAGAAAAAGGGAAA
>WEKY01003526.1:16774-33232 GCA_013390045.1 Picathartes gymnocephalus | reverse complement strand
GCCGCCCTCGCCCATCGACAGCGCCATGGCCGCGCCGCAGCCGCCGCCACCGGGGACACTGCGCCGCGCCTGCGCCCGGCGGCAGGAGCGGCTCCCCGCGGTGACGCGTGGGGCGGCGTCCGGGAGAGACGGACGGAAAGGAGCGGAGGGGAGGGAAGAGAAGGAAAGGAAAGGGAAGGAGCGGAGAGAAGGGGTGGGACGGGTTCTGCCGGCGCGCGCAGCCCGGAAGGACGCGGCGGGCGGGTTGGTGTTGCGCGTGCGCCGCGGCGGCCGCGGATGACGGTGGCGGCACTGGCGGCTGGCAGGAGCTGCGCTTGGGATGGAGGACGAGGATTTCTTGCTGGCGCTCAGGCTGCAGAAGGAGTGGGAAGAGCAGGACAAGGCGGCGGCAGCGGGAGCAGCAGCAAAGCGCCCTGATGTCTCGCCGTACCGCTCATCCCTCCGCCCGCTCTCGGTGGTGGACGAGGCGTGGGAGCTGCTGGACCCCAGCCCCGACGTGCACGCCCTGTTCGTGCACTTCAACCAGACGCTCTTCTGGGGGAAGCTGGAGGCGGTCACGGTGTCCTGGAGCCCCCGCATGACCAGGTGCAGCTTGGGGGGGGGGTGAGGCCGAGCGCCGGCCAAGCTCCCGGGACTGCCCTGTCCCAGGGGCCGGGGGTTGTGTGCGGGCGGTCGGCAGGGCCGGGAAGGCGGCGGGGAGGCCGATCCTTGTGTTTCGGGAGCTGCCCGCCGGGCCCGGCAGCGTGCGCGGTGTCGGGGCGGTGGGAGGGGGTGATACCCATGGAGCCTCAGCGTGTGGCTGCGAGTGTCGGGGAGGAGCTGTCACTTGTCACTCTATGCTGCTCCTCGCTGTGCCCCGCTGGCGCCGTGCTGGTGCCATGGCTTCTCTTCCCGGGCCCTTGAATGTCCCTCATCTCTGGCGCAGCCCGTACAGCGGGACACGAGTCCCTTGCCTTGCATCTGTTGTCCCTGGCTTTCCCCGAGGTGCAGGCAAGCCAGGGCGATGTTAAAACGGCAGAAATTACTTGGTCTTAGATGGTGTGTGTGTGTGGAAACCTCACCTACTCGTCTTGCTGCTCTGGTTCTCAGCCTTTATGATAGTTTTACTGCACGACAGAAAAGCAAATATGAATCAATATATTAGAAAAACTTAGAATAGATTAGGAAGGGGAATATAGAAGAAATCTAAAGTTAAACAACACCAGGAATCTTTGAAGTGCAGTCTGCAGTCCTGCAGCACATGCAATTGCTGGCAGCTGGAGTCCTGCCCCCTCTTACCCTCTGCTGCTAGCAGTATTCTTTATTATTGGATATAGTTGGATATTGCACTGATGGGGACTAAATCAGTAACAAACAGACAAAAAGATGGTGTTTGCTGGATTAGTGCACAGAAGTGGAGGTCTAGGTTCGGTATGAGTCAAAAGTTGATGAAGGGTGGGGAATGAAATTGAAGCAACCAGCAATTAAGTCAGTGCTTGGTGCCGGGAATCTCCAGCCTTCGTGTAGTGTATTTCAGGCCATCACAAGTTCTAAAGGAAGCAATCTTCTGCCTTCAGAACAGGTTTTTCTGCTCTAAGAAACTTGTGGATTTCTTTTTCTTTTGCTTAACGATGCTGAGTTTTTCAAGTAACTACTCAAAGTGATTTTTTTTCCGTGTTCTGAGTGACCTAGCATGTGTTTACAGGAGATGGCTTCTAACTTAAATTCTCTGTTTTCTTTATGTGCTACAGAAACAGGTAGATTTTCATATTTTCTCTCTGCTTTTCCTTTCAGCTCTGCTGGTATCTGTTCATATCATGAAAGAAGTGGGTTGTGTTCCATTCGTCTCAGTGAGCCGCTTCTAAAGTTACGGCCGAGGAAGGATCTTGTGGAGGTATTTGAACATGAATCTGCAGATAAAGTGTATTGTGCCTCCCCCTCCTCTGCTCCATACAAAGATTTTAGATTTCATTCTGGGATTCTTTGATGCAGTAATTTATAGATCATCAAATAGTGGTGGCTTTACTGTTACGTTTGTGTGGCTTGTGTTGCAGTACCATGGTAATCTTTAGTTTTGTGTTTCTAAGTGGGCAACTCCAAGTAGAAGTCTAAAGTCACTTGTTTATTTAATTGACTTTATAAAGAGAAAAAACCACCCCGAGTTTTTAACTCCTAAATTGTCCTTTAATATTCAAACCAAACAGGGACTCTAGTTTCAAAACGGCCAACAGCAGAAAATAAGTATGTAGGATATGACTTAACATGACTTTGTGTTGCTTCTTGGGCCTCTGCTAGAGCTGCTGCTTTGAGCTGGCTGAACATTCACATTTGCCTAAGAAGAGAAATGCTGTAGAGTTTCAGTTTGCTCAAAAGTGGCTCTTTTTTGGGGTTGTGTAGGGGATGATCTCTTTAAAGATGTGATTTAAGTTTGAGGATTATTTCTCCTTTTTGGAATGCTGCTTATTGTAGTGATATTCTGTAGCATGTTTTAGTGATGTGGGAGTAGGGGTAATTTGGTTTGATAGATCAAAGTATTATGTTTTTATGACCCAGACTGAATATGTGAATAATCAAAGATAAGATTGGTACCACAATCAGTGTAGAGGAGCAGAACCTGCAGCTTAATTATGAAACTGAAAATGCAATGCTTTTTAGTAAATATCGAATGATTGCATCATTTCAGACACTGTTGCACGAAATGATCCATGCCCTGCTCTTTGTTACTCATAACTACAAAGATCGTGAGTCTCATGGACCGGAGTTCTGCAAGCACATGCGTCGCATTAATCTCTTGACTGGAGCCAATGTCACAGTAAGAATAATGCTCTTCGCCTGATTTAATAGAGCTTTTTTCCTGATTTGGTGCTTTAGTTGTGCAGTGTGGTATGAGTAATGTTCTTGTGAGACACTCCACAGTTGGTACCAATACAAATTTGCATCCAAGTGTGTGCCAGTTCCATAGTTATTTTGTTGCGGACAGTGGTGGGAACTGGTTGAGGAAGATGTGGTGAGTTGTTAGTCATATAATTTTCAGGTATGCTGTCTGTAAGAACTTTTCTTTAAGCTTTTGTGGTAAACTAGACACAGCTTAATAGTAACAGGGACAGAAGTGCTCCATGTGAAGAGCAGTCAAGATTTATGTCAATAGAGGGTAATGATATTTATGTCAATATTTAAAAATAATATTATAATGTTAATACTAATGAGACTAGTTAAGGTAATAGCTGAAAGGACAATACAATACTGGTATTGTTTGCAATGCATTCTAAACAGTTCATCTTCTAGGTGAAATTGTAGATATATTTCCAAAGTGATTTTATTGCAGTTCAAACAAGATAACCAGGACATATTCCTACACATCCTATGGGTCTTTTTAAAGCTTTATTTTAATGGTAGCTAAATATTGATCAAATTTTATTCAGGTCCAGCTCTTTTAACTGCTAATATAAAAATCACAGCAGTAGTGGAAGAAATTGAATGGAAAATAGATTTTAAAAAAATATTACAGAGCTAGTGATAGAAAATTTGTAACTTCCTGGATGACTGTTTGGTTTGGTTTTTGTTTTTTTTAATGTAGATTTATCACAATTTTTATGATGAGATTAATTTGTACCGTCAGCACTGGTGGCGATGCAATGGCCCCTGCCAAAACAGAGCACCTTACTTTGGATATGTGAAACGCTCAATGAACAGAGCACCCTCTGCACATGACTTCTGGTGGGATGAACATCAAAGGACATGTGGAGGCACATTCACAAAAGTGAAGGAGCCAGAGAAATTCTCAGAGAAGTCCAAGCAGAAAGCTCAAACAGCAAAACTTCCACATTTCAAGTCAACTAACAAAGGTGTTTTATGATTTTTTTCCTTCTTTTCAAAACTGATTTTTGTCCAAATGTTTTCTTGAACGAATATGGACCAAACACTACATAACCTTGGTTTAGATGTTACTGTTACATAGCCAAAGAACAGGGCCTGTTTGTTTGTGCACTTCTAGGCTGCTGGTCAACTGAATTGTTTGCAAAAAGTTCAGTTTCAAGCAGCAGATTCTTATGTGTGAAGCACCTCAAAATACTAAGCCCGTGATTTTTGAATGAAAAAATTATTAACTTATTTTCTGTCTGATTTTGCAGACAAGACACAAATGCATGATATGCAAGATCTGATGCCTTTTAGTGGAACGGGATATCGGCTTGGAGGAGGAGACAGTGTACTTTCAGAAAAAAACACAAATGCCAGCAGCACCACTAGAAACAGCGAAGCACATGGCTCACTGCATTATTCAGCAGTAAGGACAATACCAATCCTTAAAAATGAGATAAAACTGGAAAAACTACGCCATAGTGACATCTTTCCACTTCATACCAATGGTGCCAGTGAGAAGACCAACTTAGCTTTAAAGCGTGAGTTTCCAAAACCCTCTGCTGCTAACACAGAAGATTACGAGAACGACTGTGGTTTGCCTGCTAGAATGGCTCATGTTACTGAAGAAACATCAAGCCAAGGCTCACCAGTTGACAAGAGGGCTATGCCATCTTCTAACTGGTCACCGAAACAAATTTGTTTGGAGCAGACTCCAAGAGCTCACAGTGCATCTGAGAAAAAAAGCTTAGAATGTGTTAATACACTGCAGCGATGGCCAAAAAAGGAAGACAAAACTGCCTTTGAAAAGTATTTCATCAAAAAGGGGAGTACTGATGTCACCACAACTACAAAAACCAGAGCTGAATTCACACAGTCCTCTCCAAGTCCTAGCAATCCTGTGAGGCAGGATAGAAAAGTCAGTTGTCCTGTCTGCGAGACTGAAGTTTTGGAATCTAAAATAAATGAACATCTTGATTCTTGCCTTGTGTAAAACAGCAGAAAGTTTCTCAAAAAGATAAACCAGGGCTGGAAATATTGCTTGAAAGGTAATTTGCTCAGGGTTTCCTTAGGTTACACTCCTGTGTGCCTGTTCTGAAATGGAATTTAAACTGACCTCCGTATCCTCACTCTAGTAAGTCACAATTGTGTGGAATGCTGCTAGGAATACTGGTAAAGACTGCTCCTGGACATGTCATAAAAGCTTTCATGATTTCCCAGTTAAACTTCCAGTGCTACACAGCAGGACAAATTAGGATTAAAGTGACATTGCCTGCCAGTCTTTATTTTGCTTCCTCTGGGAGCCAGCCAGCTTGGTCGTTGTCAGGCCAGTCAGTTACTTACTAAAGCCATTGTGGCACGAAAGGTTACGAGCACCAGGCACACGTGTTTTCCATATGAGCTTCCCGAAATGTTCTCTTGCTGCACTAAGGTATTTAACGGGTTAAACATTAAACAGTTTGTTTCTTTACAGTCAGTAAAACTGATCGTAATATGTTTGCTTAAACATAAAAATTGTTTTATATAAATAGATTTTAAACAAAATCGTTTTATATCTTGTTACTTACTGTAATTTTAAATGGCTGTATCAGTCTGCTTCGTACATGTTTGCCATATTACTGCTGCTCTCTTAACTCATTTTAAATGCTTCATATTTTTTAAAATCTTGACACTACAGGAGTTTAATGTAAATTACTTTGTTCTTGTGTACCTTGAATAAATTGTTACTGAAGTTTAAATTTCTGCTAAGCCTGGCCATTTTGTGTCACTTACCAGTGGGCTCACCTGTATATTTGATAGCAGTCTTGTTTATTAGAGCCTTTCTGTATCAACACTTTTCCTTCTTAAATTTCCCTGTAAAAACAGGTGCTGATGAATACAGATTGCATCAACTTCTGCTTTCTCCATCCTGTTTTAAAAACAGTTTCATTGTTGTTGCACTTCTGGGAAAAATTTTACAAATACTGGTAGTAAAACTTGCTTTGCCATGTTAATTTTCCATACTTCCTATTAAAGCTGCAGCATCTCTCAGTGTTTCCAGTGATACTAGACATTTTCAAGGACAGGACTGCCAAGAAATATTTATATTATCTTACGTTGTTTTAAGATGAGGGTGAGAGTTGCACCACAAAGGATCTCTTAAATCATGAAGTATTTTTGAGAGCTACTTCCATTACAATTGTTCTCTGCAGTTTCCTCATTTGTCTTTCTTACTGTGACGTGGGAGTGAAGGAGAAGGCTTGTGGGTATTGTGAAATGTGGGGATTTTTTTCCTAATGTCTTCTCTTACTTCTAAATTGTTCATTTGAACGACAAACAGAAAGCAAATGAGGAATTTAGTGAATAGTGTAGCTTATTGAGGGAGGGGGGAACTTAAGCTGTAGGCAAGTCTGTCCCTCATATACACATGTCCTAAAATAGGTCTTTGTCCAAACAATTGAGCAATCCTGGATTAGCTATGGGAAAACAGCACCTCTGTCATAGGTGTTTTTACAAGGAAGTACTCTAATGCCAGGATCTCTTTTATCCAGAGAGGAAGGCTTTGCAGTTGCTACTTACTGCAGCCTATTGTTAATGGGTCGTGGCCACCTTTATTTTGGATATGCTACTATGAATGCTGTTTCTGAAAAATATTGTGCTTAAATACAGTGTCCTACCCACAAGGGTAACAATGACTAGCAGTGTGTTTTTAAAACACACTGCTCAATTTGGGTTAAAGGTGAGAAATTTCATCTTCTCTATTGGTTGTCTTTGTCCTTGAGTGAGTTTAGATACTGCCTGGAACAACACAAGCTGTCAGTGAACCTTGAACAAACAGCATAAGTTGCCCAAATGGAAATCTGAGAAACAAGTTAATGACTGAATTTCTGAGGCAAAGCAGCTATGAAAGAGGGTCAAGTGTGTGCATGCATTTTGTCAACAGAAGGTTCTGACAACTAAAGGAAAAAGCCATCTTGTTTTGTGGTGACCTACTAGGATTGTTCTGAATGATTCAGAGAGGAGTTCCAGAAGTTAAAACTACCTAAATGGGGGTTACTTGGCTCTTCCATTATTATAATGAGACTGCTCTTCAGTTGCCTTGAAACTGGTTATCAGGCAAGAAATCTTGAAGGTCAAATATTAGCAAATATTTTTTACTTTATGAAAATGTTATCTAGGAAGGTTTCATACTACTTGAGTTCTGATGAAGCAGTGGGAAGAATTTTTCTCAGGGCTACTAAAATGTGTTAGTATCTTGCAAGAAGATACGCAATAGAAATAGTCTGCTTTATAACATATTTTAAAAGCAATAATGTGCATTCATCTCTCCTTCAGTCCAGCTACTATTTGTTTTCACCTGGCATATCTGGGTCATATGGGAGAAGTGTATTCTCAGAGCAAGTTCAACCCTAATGCCTGTGCATAAGCTGATGAGGCTATTTATGTCTGGGTGAGGGCAGGCCCTGCTGCTCAGAGTGTGGAATCAGGAACTGAGCTCCCTTTCTAGGAACATGTTCCAAGAGAACAACCAGAGAAATATTGTTCATTTGGAACAGGCTGTGCTTCCTGCCTCTGGACCAGTGTAATGAAGGTCACCAGGTAATAATCTAGTACAAAGTCAAAGGCTAGAGAAGGCTTAGTCAGAACTGGACAAGAAGTGAATAATAATTCCTGAGGTGCAAAGTAGCTATTCAAGCTTCCCTTGGTGCAGCAGGAGGACGTGATAGACTAAATGGGTTGTGAGGGTTTTCTTCCTTGTGTATTCTTATGGAGCCCCTCAATTCTCTTGCATTTTCCATACACACAGCATCTCTTCAAGTAAAGTGAGATACACTTTACTGAAGGGTAACAGCAAGAAGGAGTCAACAGCAAGTTTCTAAGGAAAAAAACAGCTGGACATTTCTTAAGTGGTTGGAGCAGTCCATGGTGATGGTGGGATGATGCAGATTACTCTGTCTGGAGAATGTAGAGAAAATGCCACCACAGCAGTTTGCTCCACCACTGCTAGGTCTGGTTATCCTAGAACACCGTGTCTGTGCCTTTTGTCGAATTTTGTCACCTTAAATTGAAAAGGCACTAAAAGGTTGGAGCAGGTGTCCTTGAGAGGTTACACCTGACCTCCATCCCCGGTATGAGCATGATTGTTGCTGCCTGGTGAAGGCAACAGTGAAAGCACTTATCTCCAGCAGCTACTCCTTAACAGGGAGCCAGAATTCATCAACTTTACACTCCGAACTGAAATACCCAAGTTCTTACTTGCATCTGGATTACTACAGCTGTCTTGAAGTCTTGGGCTTTAAGACACTATTTTAAAAAATATGCACGTGAAGATTCGGCATAAAATTATCCTTGAAGTGTCGTTTGTGGCAGACAGGCCATGAAAGAGGCTTGCATTTCACTATGTGTGAATATACGTGTGTGTGATTTCAAATACTCGTGTGTATGGGGAAAAAAAGCCAAGACCCCCGGCTGTGTGGCGCTTTGGGGTTCTTCAGCTGGCCGTTAGGTGGCACTCCTTGCACGTAAGGAATTCTTATTTCTCCCTCTCTAACCTGTGCGCGGAGAGAACGGAGTGCAGGATTGCAGCCTTGTATTTCACCTACGCTGCACTCCAGGCTGAACGTGGACCTGCAGCAACCCTGACTGGACCACAAACAAGTTAAAGGAGGAGGAGCAGTGGTGGTGGTGGGGGAAATACCTGCAACTAGCTGGGAGAGGAGAAGCAAATTTACAGCTAACTGGAATCTGGGAGTGATTCTTTTAACTTTGCTGCAAGAAGGACTGGGAAGATGAGGGAGTAGCTTCTTTTTCTCCTTCAGGACTCAGGAGTAACTCTAAAGGCACCCTGTTGTGGGTTACAGATATCGCACTGCTTGCATCCTTTGCAGTGACAAAGTTAATTTTCTGTCACCGTTTGGCATCAACACAGCTCTGCAAGAGATGCAGGACAGAGCTTTAGGAGCTCAGAGGGGTTTATAAAACCTATAAAAAAGAGAGGTTTGTAACCCCTACCTGCACCTTGGCTACACCAGGGGCCAGAGGGGTGTAACAGTCCCAGGAAAAGGTAGTGTACTACAGGAGTGAAAGCTTAAAATGGGATGTGGCCATGGCCTTAATTGCTCCATTTCCATTTAGCTTCTGCCAGGCCAGGCTCCTTTAAGACTAGATTAAATTTCTAAGCAGGTGCAGCACCTTGGCCTGAATAGCTCACCCTGTCTCTGTTCCATCCATCACCTTTCATTCACATAATTTCACCTGCTTTTTTGTCTTAGTATGTCTTAGACATGACATTTCCTAAATGCATAACAAATAATGTTTAAAGGGGCAAAACCCAACAAATCAAGTATTTGGCTCTGCCATTGCTTAATTTAAAAGCAGTGGTTACTCTATTTTTCTTTAACTGATGTCAATCTCTGGATCATAGTTTTTGTGTTTACTGCAAGTACCTTCTCTTCAGAGATCTGTCTCTAGTGCCATAAAAAGTCTGGGGCAAGATGTGGGCTAGAGCTCAGTGAAGGCCTGGTACAGGATATGAGCTATAGGAGCATGGTTTAGTTGGGGGTTTTAATTCTTCTTGTGGCTTCATTAAGCAATTTACAATGGCAGGAATGGCCATAGGGCCTCTCTCCTCTTACCCCACTTTCTCGCCACTGCTTTGCTCCCCTGCCTTTGTCTTCCCACTGACACTGGTCTCTTCCCTGGAGCATCGCAGTAAGGATCTGCTTTCTTGCCCAAAGGATCCTCTCGGTGGGTGTGCTGCCCCTGATCCATAAGCAGTTTTGATTCACCCGGATGCAGCCCTTGCCTGCAACCCGTGCAGGGTGGGACACGGCCTGTCTGCAGCACCAACAGCAAGAAAAGCTCCCTGGTGCACCACAGGACCAGGCATGGGCTGCTCCAGGTAACCTGGCTCTGGAAGGACACAGCACAGACCTGGGCTGTGCTGGCAGATGGCAAACAGAAGCTCATCCAAAGGGAGGAGTCATCCTGAGGATAAGGCAACACCCCAGGGGCTTCAGAGAGGATGGCACCTGTACCAGGTGGAGTGTGGATAGCTGCAAGTAAGGGACTTCGGTCTTAAATCTGCCATCTTCTCCAGGATATGCGGCTAAGAATCCTCTGGGTTATTCCTTTAATTTACATTTAGCAGTACCTATATGGGAAATCTAATTTAAAGAAGAGAAAAAAAATTTATTTCAGCAAGGGTGGCTGAACATGGGAACAGTTTTCCTGCAGAGGTTGTGGAGTCTCCATCCTTGAAGATACTCAAACTCCAACTGGACGTGGTCTTAGGCAGCCAGATCTGGGTGACCTTGTTCAAGGGCAGGGGAGCTGGACCAGACCATGTCCAGGTGCCCCTTCCCACATAAACAGTCCTGTGCTTCCACCTAATAACCCCAGGAGCACTTCAGGTCAAATTGAAATTACAGCTGAAGGCAATTAAGGTCCACCTGCTTGCCCTTCCCCTGGCACAGCCCAGAGGTGCTCACACCATCTCTGACCATCAGCTGATTTCCAGCTGTGCATTTCTTCCTCTCCCTGCAAGGTTTGGCATGGGCAGCTCTCCTCACTGCCACCCCCCAGACCATGGGGATGAGGGATAAGTCTCCTGTCACATGCATCAGAGACTGGGGGACTTCAGGCAGGAGCTGGGCACGTGCCATGACACAAGGACAGGTACAAGGGAGCTCTGCCCAGCCAAGCCTAATTGCTGAATCCTCTCCAAGTCACACTGTGGGGGAGAGGATTATCAGCTCTGCAGACAGCATGAATTAAAACTCAGACTTAATTAACTTTGCATGTACCTAGAAGAGATTTAGAATGCCAGAAAAGCATCCCATGAGAGGAAATAGGGGGTATTTCATGCAGTGCAAAACCCCAAGTCTATTCAAGCTATCAGGCGGCATTTCCCAGGCAATTTGGCAGAGCTAAGAAAACTCTGCTAAGAGGCCTCACTGCTAACATTTGGGCTCATGTTTGGGCCATGAAATGCAGTGTTGCTGAAGCAGACACACATCCCAAGTGCTGGGCAATGCCTTGACTTTGGAGCTGTTTTCAAGGTGTTATGGACACAAGCATTAAACACAAGCATCCCCTGAAGGAATGAGGAGCCCTCCATTTGGAGGAAAACACTGAAAAGTTGTTGCCTTAATGCCACCTTCTTTTTAATACCTGTACAGGTTACAGAAATGTTATCTTCTCCAGGACAATCCTGCAGCAGCACATTCCCACCCTCAACCCATGCCTTGCACCTTGAGCTGGGCATGCCCTGAACCATGCAGAGGTTGCAGTCAGTCCATGCACACCCAGCAGCAGGTATGGAGGGAAACACTGCCAAAACTTCCTCCAGAAGAAGAGAGGGATGGGAGGCTTCTTCTATGAGTTGTTACAGGATGGGTTGATCTCAGCCCTCAGTGTGTTTTCACATGTGGATGTAGATTTATGTTGAAGTGGCAACATTTTTAGGAGACTGACAAGTAGATGTCTCGTCCGTGAAACCTGCAACAGTTTTCAGTCTCCTTCTCTCTACCTCTGTTCAACAGAAAGACTACCCAAGCCTGGTGTGACGCTGCTGCTGGGTGGGTGTTGCATGGTTACATAAATACTCTGAATGCAGTGCCAGGTGACAGGTATGTCCCAAGAACTGCCATGCTTCAGCTGTGCAGTGTATGACCTCACCACCTCTGCAAAGGACAAGGAGCACCCTCAGCAATTCAGGGTTAGTTGGCCTCCCAGACACAGCAGCTTTTGTCTGGCAGCACCAACTCAGGGCAGGCAGCAGCACCAGCCAGAGGCTCTGCTGCCTGCCGCGACACCCCTTCAGCAGCTCTTCTACATACAAGAAACATTCAGGATTGAAGAGAGTTAACCTTCTACACTTTCTGCTTGTTCATTAAAATATGACTGTGCAGAACATGTGCCCAGCACCACATTAGTCACTACTATGTCATGGCTGGGGAAGGGGAAGTGAAGGGAAAATAACTATGCCTACTGTGACAGCTCAAACTTTGCTCTTTGCTATCGGGAACACCATCAACTGGACTCTAATCTCAGAAAACAGATTGTTATTACCCACGGCCCTTTGGCAAACATTAGTGGCGTCCGCAGTCACATTTTCCCTGAAGAAATATTCTCCTTTATGTCCAAAGATGTTCTCAAGTGCTCTTATAAAAACAATTCTGAAGTATCTTTTGGCTCTGGTAACTCATGGTACAGCACCCACCAAGACTGTACTTTTCAGATCTAGGGGTGGTGGCATTTAGTTTGTTTCTGTAGTGGTTGGTTGGTGGTTTTTTTGACACATTCACTCTTATCTTACTGCATGAAAAAAATTCTTAGGATTCCAACAGCAATTAATCCAGCTCCAAAATTCTAGCTTCCTTCTGTTTCTCAGAGCTGCCACCATGTCTTCTGCTATAAAGCAAAGTTTTTAAAAAGATTTATAAAGCTTGCTTACATGCAGTAACGTAAGCAAGATACATTTACAACCAAAGTGACTTGCTTTCAGATAGTTTTGATAGGTTTTTTCCTTGGCTTTTTGGTTGAGCCTTGCTTTCTTTAGGTAGTAAAATACCACCAGCTCACAACCCAATATTCAGGCACTAAGCTTTTAATTCGTGAGTAGGAGTCAAATTTCTACACTTTAGTTATGCTGGCTTCATCTTTTTGCTTTTAAATAAAATAAAATAGAACCACATCAGCCCTTGAAACAAACCCAGGAGAGGAACTGGTTCCACCCTGGCAAGCCACACTGACACAGACAGACAAGCCCAAAAGGAGCACTGGATATTCAGAGATGAAATTTTACTTCCTGTCTCCAACAGTATTTTAAAGAAAGAATGGCTTTCAGTTCAGACACTCCCCTGAAGCAGCGTGCCTTGTATCACAGCTTGCCTCTGTGTGATCCTGGCAAGTTGTTAGCCCATCTCTGTATTTTACATCTCTCCCACTCTGATGAGAGGCATGCCCTGCAAACTTTTAGCCATGTGAAAAGGATGGTACCGGGCTCAGAGGCTAAACGAGTCAGCCACCTCTTCCAGGATTTATCGCCACATTATATACAAAGGTAGTTACAGTAAATTCTCCAGAATACCCCAGAAACTATTACCAATAGAAGTTTAATCCCAAGCTGCATATTTAATAAGGGGAAGTCCAACAATTTACTATTAGAATACAGACAAGGAAACTAACTCCTAGTTCAAATAAAGTTATGAACATCTCTTCAGAGATAAAAATATGCTCATTTGCCACACACATCCATGAAGAAAAGGAGAGATGTGATGCATCAACAACTGTCTTTTCTGAGACAAACACACTGTGCATTCTTTTCCTCCACACTTCATGCTCCTCCCAAAGCAGACACCTATAACATATTTTTAATTGGCGTGTCCCATATTCCTCACACCCACCCAACATTTTATCTTTGTCTCATGTGCCAGTCTCTTCCCATCCTACTTTATCATTTCTATTCAATGCATTAGTTCCTCCCTCTCCTTGTAAGGACTTGAGCCTATCCCCAACAGGTTGGCAATTTACCTCTCATCTGTTCCGTCCACTTTTGGAGCCAACTCATTTGGGAACTATGAGTTTGGGGTTTTTTTTTTTTCATATTTCAGGAAAGGGATAAATGTTCTGTATATTCACTCAACTTCAAAGCCATCAGGAAAAGCTTGATGAAATTCAGTAAAAGTCAACAGAGCATATTCTCTGTAACTGGTTTTGTCTGGTAGGAGAGAGGACCTTGAAACCTGCTTCTGTCAGCTGCTATCCACCCCTGACAGGGTCAGGCAACACTGATGCAGCAGATGTTCCAGAGTGAACACAGCTCCTGTACAGACAGACTTCAGTACATGTGCAGTAATTACTTACAGTCAAGCTTTACATGTGAAAAAACAGCTGACAATGGGAGACCCAGAGATCCATATTCCTACCCCCGTTCCCTCCAAAAAGCAGGTGAGATCCAAATCCAGCTGAGACTCATGAGTTTCTTCAGTCTTTGCTGCTCATTACAATAAATTCTCACCAGGTATTCGCGAGAGCATGCAGCTATCTGCATGCCTGCAGGCAAGGTACAAATACTAGACTCGTGGAGTTTTGAGACATTGAGTTTGCTATTGTCACTTGACATTCTCCTCTCTTCTTCAAAGCATTCAGCATGCACCAAAATGGCACTTTTCAGTCTGGCTGTACTTACCAGTATGATGGAGATGTGATCTTTCCACCCTGACCTTGAAGTGGTCAGCACAGCCAATATTTTACATATGATACAGGCTGTCAGCTCTCAGATCTGCAAGTGTCTTTTCTGAGAAACACCCAAGAGAAACACTTCATTTTCCCTGGTGCAGTGTTTGACTTTACTATGCAAAACAATCCCCCTGCATATTGTGCTCAAAATGTGATAATTAAAAAAAACAAAACCCAAACCAGGTCTACATAGGATGGCTGCCAGAAAGGCTTCTTCCTTGTTCAATGTAAAACAAGGATAGGGAAGAGGTACTTTCAAGAGAACTTGTAAGAAGTTATACAGCAGTGAACATGGAAAAAGCTTCAAAGCACTTTGCCATCAGCTCAGTGCTGCTAACACTTGTGTTTCAACCTAAAAACATGCCAAGAACCATCACCTTAGAGCAGAAATGAGCGCGACTGGCACCCAAGTGCTATGAAAGCTGCACTACTGTTGGAGACTCATCTGAAAATTCAGGTAACTCTTCCTGAACTAGCAGCGGACAGACAAGCACACACAGGGGGCTTCACAAAAGCTAGAGCGATGGCAGAGGCACAGCCAGACAGATGTTTTCTTGATTACCATACAGTCATTACACAGTTCATCAAAATTGGAGGAATCTTGTGTGGTATCTCATATCTGCAGACTCTACCATTCTTCTGTCATCTCCAAGGGCCCATAATTCATTGGGAGCCATGTAAAACTGAGCAGATCTCATTAAACCTTACAAATCCTGTTCAAATGTGACTCATTTTATACCTCACATACCTGTCGAAAGTGGTGAAAAAACTAGAGCTGACTCTACATCATTATCACTCTTCAGAAAGGCTAAAAATGGTCCTGTTTTTTGAGGGAGGAAATCATCAGGAAAATGGTCACCACACCAGGTAATTGTAGGCAGTCTAAAGAAAAGAAGTTCCAGATCCTTCTCCAGAGCAGAAACAGCTCTGACTAAAAAAAAAAAAAAACCCAACAAAACAAAAAAACCCAAACAAAAACCCACCACCACCAAAAAAAAAAAAAAAAACCCAACCAAAACAAAAAACCAAAACAACTAAACCAAGCAAAAATCCCAACCAAACACCCACAACAAAATAACCAAAATTCCACATACCCCCGTTATCAGGGGGCATTTATAAATTAGCTGCTACAGAGTAGTTTTAAAAGTTACAAAGACTACAAATAACCACATAGTTTTCAAGAACCTTTATACATCATCTTTTTTAATTAGATTAGCTTTACAAGCAACTTGAGAGCTCTTTCATAATGAACACTGCTTTTGAAATTACACAACTTTATAGGCAACCTGTAAATGAATCCTGAATTTCTTTGCCTGCTATAGATAAAGGTCTCATATTTCACAGCCAGCTAACATCATGAATAAAAATAGCATTATGAAGCTTTATTTTTTAACCAGGACTAGACACATACAGATCATAAGACAGTTTAAAAAATAGTTTTAAAACAAGGACCTGCTTGGTGATGCTCACGACTGAATATTCAACCGACATGAAATGAACAGTTTCTAAAGGACATGGAAGAAATGGCTGACCTGATTTGTTGACCCTGTTGTAATGACTTACATGGAGTGAAAAATTAAGCACTTTTAAACCTGTCTGGCAAGCACAAATCTACAGTGAGATTAGAATTTGATATGCTGTTTAACTGCAGCAGTTTGAATTACAGAGGGACTGAAATGAGTTTAAAGGCTTATGCTTACATTTCTAAAAAAACCCCAAACTTCTGTTAAAGTAGTACTAACGAAGATGAAGTAGAAGAGGTGACTTTTTTGCTTGTTTCATTAGTAGCCTAAATGCATTGCAGACCAGACAGTAATGAAGATTTGCACTCCTTGGCCAGGTTGGCAGAGGCACTTACAGTAAAGGTATCCTGTCTGTTTATATGGGAAGAAAAGAGGAAAGAGGAAGAGAACTGTACAGGGCAAGAACTTACTGAAAAAAGGAAAAGTGAAATCAAAACAAAACTGGGATTTCTGTTGGTTCTCCTAAATGATATACCAATACTGATTTTTTCCCCCTTCTGTCAGTTTGTTACTAAACAATTAGCTTTTTCATGTTTTACATGAACAATAGTAATGTTTTTAATAAAAAATTACTGAGCTTTCCATAGAAAAGGTCTCTAATTGAATACAAACTATACAGATGCTAAAATTGTCACAAGTTGTAATATATACAGAAATACTTCTGTACACTCACATTGTTTTGGCTAAGTAAGGAAATAAGGGACACATAGAAAACTGCAGTGGGTAAGGTGAACAACCCCCAAACTCCTGTAAATACAAATGCTGTCTTTGATAGGTTTCCTTTTGTTTTCTCAAGCTTTTAAAGCTCAGGGAAAAAAAAAAAGAAAAGAAGAAAAGTAAAGAAAACAAAAGAAAAAAAAAAAAAAAAAAAAAA
>WEKY01003526.1:1036-16748 GCA_013390045.1 Picathartes gymnocephalus | reverse complement strand
AAAAAAAAAAAAAAAAGAAGAAAATCTGTGTCCAAAACATCAATTTCTTAAAAATAAGAATATCACAGTTTCTGCACATCTCACTTTTATTCTGTGATGACCCATCTCCTGGATAAAATAAAAACAATGTAAAAGAAAGCAAATGTTTTCTTACTAAATATATACCTCACTATTTATCAAAGGGCAGTGCCTTTTCAGGGAAATCCTTCAGCAACAGTGAAAATTTAAAGATGTATTATTGCACAAGGAGCCTACAGAGTGATGCACTTCAGCTTCAGTGTGCTGACCACCTCCTCGATACTATATAATAGATCAAGGTGTCAACTTACAGACTGCATGGGACACCAACATTTGAAAAGGATATTTTAAAAAGTGAATTTTAGATATTCTATTAACTTATATACAAAGGAAAGGGAGGTGGCAAGTATTTTTTAGAAAAGGGAGAAAGCTCAAAAATTTCTGTCAAGTAAATAAGGAGGTTCTGGGTACCTCTAATAGCCTAGGAAAGCCCTTGTATATTCTTGTAACTTGATGGTATTTACCAGGTCCCCAAAGCCAATGACAGCAACCAATAGTGTCAAGTTCACTTAGTGCCAGTCACTTCAAAAATAAAAACCAAACAAATATCCCCCCCCCAAAAAGAAACCAAAGAAAAAGAGACAGAAACTTCCCCTCTGTGAATTCAACATACAAAACCACAAACTGAATGTTATTAATAGTGAGATACTGATTTGCTTCTGTTAATAAGGTTTGAGAGAACATAGTCAAAAAAAAAAAAAACCTCAATACAGCAGCAATCTTTAAAAGTTAAGATTAGTGTGAGATATGATATAAAACAATCAGATTTTTAGCTGGTAATTAAAGTGCTCCTTTTCTGACTTAAGGTGTAAAGAAAATTAAAGTGATTATCAGTTACTGGCAACCCTTACATTAAATTAGGTCTTTCATGGCAGAGGAGAACAGTATGAACAGTTTTACAAAAATAGATCCACGTTCTATTGGAGAATACTGTAATTTTTTTCCTTTTTTTTCATTTTTTCTTTTTTTTTAAGATTCAATTTTGATAAATTGTACCTGGTCATACAAAAATTACCCAAAATTCAAACTTTTACCATATAAAAAAAGGGAGAGATGAAATGGATTCAGCTGGATGACAGGTCTGGCAAAATATAAGGATGGACAAATTCTATGTAGGGCACTTATTTATGTCCAGATGCATATGGTGTTTCTCACTGATTGCTTATCTTCTTCACATAAGCAGTCACAGGCCTGGAGTCACAATCACATAGTACAATGCTTCAGCAGTCAAAGAACCTTCTTTTTGATGCAACATTGAAACACTGTTTGCTTCCGTATTAAGATGTTGGTTTGTTGTTGATTTTCCTTTATCTTGTTATTCACATTCAAAAGTTAATAGATAGCATCAAGATTTATCAGGGAGAATAGCAAGGGGAGTTGCTAAATCAAAGGCTTATAAAACGTCTTTCCCAACTGAGTCAGAAGGTTTATTAAGTTCAACCCTCACACCTTTTTCACCTGCAGAAATATGAAAAGGAAAATGGTATCTTTCAGCATTTATCAGAGTACAGTCTAACAGTCTACACCATTTTACAGAATAGAGTTTTACTGGCAAAATGCAATATCCCATAAACAAGAAAAACCCTCACATATTCTGCATGGCTTTAGTTAAGACTGACACTTATCCAGAAAATTAATAGTTCTCTATTTTATGACATTTTATTCTATAATTTCATATATTATTGACAATAGAAAATAAATTGCATCTTGCACAATTCTTGCTGCAGATACAGAGCAAAGAATGTAATTTTAATTGCAAATGGAAACTGAAACCACAACAATATGGTAATATAAACCAGTTACAGAGCAAGCCGATACTGAAGGAGGAAGAATTTCTTCACAGAAAGGGTGATTAAACATTGGAATGGGCTGCACAGGGAAGTGGTGGAGTCGCCATCTCTGGCAGAACCATCTCAGTGCCATTGTCTAGTTGACAGGGTGGTGTTCGGTCATAGGTTGGCTCTGATCTCAGAGGTCTTTTCCAACCTAACTGATTCTGTGATTCTCTGAAATTTAAACAACCCAGCCTTCCTTCCTTAAGTGCCTGCAGTTTAGAGGGACCCTAGAGAGGGAGTGGGGCAGAGGGAGGAGCACCTTCCCTTCAGGCTTGAGCCCCCCCAACCATTTCTCTGCATTCTCTCTGAAAGGGCAGCAGCTGAAGCTGTGCAGAGGCAACAAGACAGCTCTGATCCAGCAAGGCTGACTCCAGGAGCTGCAAAGTTGCACATTTGTGACATGAAGGCCAGCTTAGAGACAGACAGGCTGACTGCCTGGGAAGTCACTGTGCCTTGTCAGGCATGAGCCACCCACCAACCAGTGGGACAGCCTGCCCAGCTGGAGCTGAGGGGCTCCCTTCAAAAGCCAGGCAGGAGCTGCACTGTTCTTGCCACTCCCAAAATGCACGGGAGCACCAAGAGGGACTGGACTGAACTGCACACGACTCTGGAACTGCTTAGGGGTTCCAGACACCTAACAGCAATTAATAGAAGTCTCAGTTGGAAATGACTGGCACAAGCCTTCAACATCATTGGTTTGAGAGCTCTTGACAAAACAGTGTTCGTGTGCACTTGCAGTACACCTGATTTTGGTTTATTTTTAAACTACTGTAACAAACACAAAATTGTGATGGCAATTACAAGCATGACAGAAGTCCTAAGCCATTTCTCCTTATAATGCTAATTTGAACAGGAAAATTAGATCAACTTCCTCTTGGGGGAGAAGCCAGGGAAGGAAAACAAATGCAAGATAGGTGAAATTGGAAGTGAAGGAAGTCCATTCTTTGACTACAGATTTTAATTTTAGGCTTTTGTTTTTCCAATATAAAAATTTTAGTCAAGTAAAGTTGTATTCACTTGTTGAATCCTAACATTTGATCAAAACTACTTCCACAGCTCTCACTTCTGCAGTGCCTTACAGTCTCCAGTGTATTTATCCTCCACACATATCAGGGAGACAGAGTAGGGAAAAATTGCGTCCCCCATGTAAAAATACTGAGCAGCCTCAGGTCTCAGAGCAAGTGTGAGCAGGACAGGCAATGACCTCGATTTCACCAATCACTGCCCAGTAGTTCAATCCCTGGGTCACCTTGCCTGTAGAACCTGACTCTTGAGTTACACAGCTTTCTCAGTCTTTTTGTGCAGAGGGTGGGCCAAGGAGATAAGGCTAGACCTAGCTACTCTTCCACAAAAAATAACAATGATATTAAGAAGAGCTTACCTGTTAGATATTTTACTTTAGCTCGTGCTCTTTCATCTGCATCAAAATACCACACTGTTATTGCGTACCTAAGGAAATGGAAAAAAAAAGAATTTCTGAACTATGAAGGAAAATACCAGTGAAGCACTTGACATCAAATACAGCCTAAATCAGATGACACTTCTGCAGCCTGACAGAAGAAAGTTTTCATAAAGCAAGCAGTGGGTTAGGGTTTTTTCCTACTAGTAGGTATTATCTGGAAGGTCACTGAAAGGGTGACAATGATGCTCTAAGTTTACACTCTTTTTACTAAGGAGTTGCTATTATGGTTCTTGTCCAGAATAAAGTCTCTGCCCACATCACCTTGCCCTGTGACCTCATCTATTTACTAGGTCAAGTTCATCACTGAGTCACACTGCAGGAGCATGTTTTTTTGAACGTTTGTCACAAGGGACAATTAACTACCCCTTTTTACATGGCTCTTCTGGTTTTCCACTGCCTATAGAGGATTTAAATACAAAATGCCAGCTACTGAGAAAAGACTTTAAGGAGCTTTAGTAAATGGCATTTCACCCTCTGACTCCTCCAGGAGCAGAAAGGGGGAAGGGAAAGCAGTACAGCTGCTGGAACAGCTGCAAAAGGATGTGCTGAAGGCAGTTTCAAGTTACTTCTTGCAAAGGTAGTTGTGTTATCTCACACCTCCAGTCAACGTTCAGTACTCTGGCCATCGAAACATGTTAAAACATGGGCAACAGGAAGTCTGGATCAATGACTCAAATGATTTACCTATTACCACTATTTGGAAATGTCACTTATGTGCAAGCAGTGAATGTGGGTATCTTTAAGCATCAACCACTGCCCTGCATTGAGGAACAAAAGAGAGATCAAGTCCCCCCTGTGCTTCAGACTAGGAGCAGCTCCTCCAATACTCCATAAAAATATTTGTGTATCAATGGCTGTTTCTGATCCACAACCATCACCTAATTCCCAAATTAGAATGTGGTAGCTTAGTTTGAAAATTACTATTTTCTGATAGCTCCCTCCCAACAAGAGGGAACATTAAACTGAAGTACCCAGTCAATCTTCCAGTAACACAGTAGGGTGCTAAGGACACGGAAGGGAGAAGAGTGTAAAGCCACTACAGAGAAATAATGAAGATGGCACCCTTTGGTAAAGCTAGGGTCTGCTTAAGGCTCTCTGTGCTCCCACCCAGTTCTGCCAAGCGCATGCTCAAACCTCCCACCTACCCACTCGGGAGGTTTTCTACACAATAAGAGATCAGGCAACACTACAAAGTCAGCAATACAGTGGAAGCCTCATCATCCATTAGCAGAAAAAACTCTCTTTTTTGTCAGGCCATAATTCATAGTGTCACTAATTTCTCATTTCCTGCCTAGACAGGCACCATGCAGCAGAGAGTCCATCACTCCTACCTTGTAGCAAATGCTGGCTGTACTTCATGAGGGTTGCGGCGATCAGACCAGAAGAATAGCAGTCTATCAAATTTGGGTTCAATATCAGCAAATTGGGCTTTACCTTCTGGAAATATCCGAAGGATGCCTCCACTTACCTACAAATGAAATATTTTCAAGCAAGGCTTGAGAACAATGTCTCATATTTAAAAGTACTGAATATCACATTTGAAAATATTTCACACACTTGGAACTGAAAAAAAAGCCTTTATCAGGTGCTACAGAAATTATGAATCTATGGCTTCTCTGTCCATACATTTCATTTAACAAAATGTTTAACGCATTTCTCAGTGAGTGACTTCAGAATGCTATGTGCTTTCATGTTTAAGTAAAAGCTGCGAACTTAGATGGGGGGAGTTGATGCATTACCTATTAGCAAAAAAAAGAAAAAAAAAAAAAAAAGGACAAGAGTGACCGATATTACACAGGTGGCTAAAAACAACCCAATACAGATGGGAAAAACATTTTCTTTCACATCTGAGTTTCACCTTTCCCCATTAAAGAGATTATTTCATTTAACTGTGGCACAAGTTTATGTGTAATTAAAATAAGGAAAGAGTAGGAAACTTCAAACTAAAGCTTGAATCTGTGTTACCCATGGTCGATTCAGATCTCTTCCAGGTTTTGAAAACAGTTAAACCCACCTATGTATGCCTAGAAATAAGCACGAGTAGGTAGGGTTAATTATATTTAAGTTACATTAACTTCTTCCTACTGACGGTGTTGATGTTGTTAAATCTAACTATAGGTGGTCACCATAAACCTTCATGTCGTAACAGACATAACAGTGCAAGTACTAACAAGGCAAATCAATATAAATGATAGGCATCTGTGATCTAAATCAGCAAACAAGTGACAGTTTAGATCAATTTCTTCTCCTAAAGGAAGCTGGACTTTCTTTTTTCAATAAACAATATGCTTGGTACTATATTAATTTGTAATTTAAAATAGGTTTTGCAAGACATTAATGCTTTTGTTCATAAATTAAATATCCAGCTAGTAATATTTTCACAACTATTGTGAAAACGCAATTTGCTTGACTTCTACACTCTGGTACGTATTCTTTTGTTTTTCCAAGACAGAAACCATAAATCAACTAAAAATGCCCCAAAGCTGCACTTTTAGATGTTTAGTACAATCAGTACACTTATAGGCAAAGATGCTATCATGGCAAAAAAAATTATTTTCTAATTGTAGGATTCAGTTTGATGTGTCAAAGAGCATGTCAGAAACAGAAAGCTTTGACTCAGCTCTCTGATCTACCAGTTTCATGCATGTATGTTATGAGGGGGAAAAAAAAGAAAAATAACAACTCTCATCTGCAATCTGTGTTATCCACATCTGGGCCAAGCAATGCAAAATCTGACTGCCCCTATGTGCTCTTCCACATGCTACTCCCTAAGTATGATGAAACATCAGTAGTTTTATCTTTTTTTTTTCCCCATACACTGAGAATAAACTTCTCCATCATTAATGGCAGAGAAATCAAAGAATTAGCAAAGCTGTCTTTGCATTACTGTTTCATGGTCTCAATACAGCCACTTAGCTACAGCTGTTCTTCAAATCTACCTAGTCCCATTGAATCAATAGGAAAACCCTTATTAAAAATTCACTTCATCATAGCCACTAGTAGTAAATTCTTAGACCACTTGAACTGTATCTACAACAATACAAGACTTGTGCTGCTTTGAAATACTAAATGTAACAATGACTGTAATACTTGCTTTATTTGAAAATGGTCCCAAGCTACAGCATCTTTCTTTTTATAAGCATACTCAAATAAGCAATCTAGTTGCACAAACAGTAAACTCAAGATTCAAAACGAATATAAGGAAAAATTGAAATAAAAATTTAATGAAATTGCCTTTAATTTCTGTTTGTGTATAAGACGGCATTTACCACTTTCCTTCACTCTTATTGTCAAATGATGCCTGCTGGCATCATTCAAAACCTTAAAAATAAAACCTTCATCTATATTTGCTCTCACTAACAACAGAATTAGGGAGGCAAATGATACTCACAGCTAACATAATGTAAAAACAACTAAGGCACAGAAATAAGAGCATGAACAAAAACCCGTAGCAAAGGTGCAGTAACAAGTATATATATATATATGTATGTATGTATGTAAAAAACATTTCAGAAAGAAATTATTGCATACCTTGGCATCCCAGTCCTTATTAAGATAATATATACATGTAACACATCTTCCATCTCCATTTGGATTATCAACGTGGCGCACATATCCCGTTCCATTGCCTGGATAACAAGCCACCATAGCCTGGAGTCAAAAAATCAAATACAATAATTACTTTTATCTCTGTGTGTGGGAAAAGTCTACATTTTATCTATATTAATTTTTAAGTAATTAATACATAAGCAACAGAAAAACCAGAAATAATGTGCAAAGACTTTTTTAGCTGTGTTTCCTTTCTAGTCAAAAACTAGTTTAGAACACAAACAGATGTTGACAAAAAAGGCATGAAAGACACTGAGAGGAACACTTAATTAAGGCATGGAAGGTGCGGCTACTCTCATGTTGTGACTAAACATTCAGACTTCCCTCCCCTTCTCTCACAGAAGAGAGGAAGAATGTCTTGTGTGTAATTTAATAGCTTCTCCCTTGTGATAAGAAATCTTCCGACTCAAGTTCAGACAGCTTCTTTTTTTTTCCTGTGTTTCCAATGCAAAGAATTCCTTCTCAAAAAATGTTGTCAAACCTTATTTTTAGGAGACTTTTAGACAAAACCAGTAGCCCATGTTACTCTATCTCTCCTACTGCATTCTTGGGCTTGTGTTTTGTCCTGTACATAGGAGGTCTTTGAACCTTTGTTGAAAAAAAACTACACGTACAACAAAAACATCCTTTTTAGTCAAGAAGTGAGAAATGGAAAACAGACACAAAGCAGTAATCTGCAATAACCTTCTGACATCAAACGACTCCCAGTACAGCAGTGTATTAAACTTCCCATGCTGCACTTTGCTCAGCTGACTTGAAAGACCCCTGGAAGGTGATTTCTGAGTCTTCAGACATGCGGAAGTGCGTGTGAAACAAACTGCCCCTTGCTCCCAGATGGCCTGATTAGCTATCAGAGCACATGGCTCGTTCCTTGCACAGCACATCCCTGTATCTCTTTGCTGGAAATAACAATTACTTCATGTTTTTGAAAGAGATCAGAAATAAGTTTTCCAGGCCAAGTCACCCACTGCCATCACAGTACTCAGATGTCTGCAGTGACAATATCCTACCTGCAAGAAATTGCAGCATGAATTAAAAAACAAAACAAAAAGGTGATTTTCTACCAATAAAGCAACATACTGCTAATCTCAATTACTGCCTGCTGTATGAAAAAATGTAAAAACTTTCATAAATAAACATTCCTGTCTAGATTTAACCTGCTTAAGCTAGAATTCTAAATCAGACCTCTGTGCCGCAAACTCACCTCTCATGTAACACACAAAAAATATTTTCCCAATAAAGTCATTTTTTTGCTTAATACTGTTAATTTTAATTTCCTCCCCCCCACTTTGTGTGCTATAAATAAAGCTTTCCAGAGTTTGTATTACTTGCAAGCATTGAGGAATACATTCAGCGCAGGTAGCTGCGTAAACTGTGTTTTGTGCAAACTGAGAAATAAAGTATTGACAGTTCAATCAGTAAAATATTTGCATATCACATGTAAGCAGAATGGATTTTGCTATAGCAACTACCATTTAAAAATCTTTATTTCCATATATACTCTACTAATGGAAACAGCACTTTTTAGTAGCTCTGTCTAGGCAGAAATCAGAACAGAGTATTTGCCAAGCTGTAAGCCCTTGACTATAAAGAATCCTAAAAATTACACCAAACTTCATTCACATCATTTGGAAGTGACTACACTGCATAAAAGGCACTCAAAAATACAAAATTCAAATATACTTCTGATTTTGATTCAGCACTTCAGCTTCTCAACCTCTTTACTGTAATCATAATGTCTTTATCATTACAGGCCTCATGTTATGAAAATGCTACACATATCAAGAATGTGATCTAACATTTGGCAAAGTCGTGACTTATCAGTTTTGCTGCAGGAAGATAAACCCGCAGAAATCAAAACAGTGAGTTAAAGATACCAAATAATGCAATAGGGTTCTGTAATTTCCTTTCTTAGGGAGGAAAAAAAAGGAAGAAAACAAAAGCAAAGCTGGGCTGGAAGAGGAAGATATTTGGTTTCCACTGAAAACCAACACACTTGACAAGGAAGTCCTATGTACCACATAAATCCTACCAAGCTCTCATGGAGCATGAACAGTGCTGAAAGCAGATCCAGGTCCAATTCTGTAATAGTATTCCTAATACCAGGAAAGTTTTAATTTAAGGGGCTTTGCTGAGACACATCATGCAAATTAAACTCTGATACTAACTGTTGCTCACTGTCTGTGTGAAAACAGCTACTAAAACTCTCACAGAATGAGAACTTTGTGATCAACTAGCTAGAGCAATGCAAATTCTCACTTTAATCATGGCAAGTTAGACTCCAAGGCAACAAACCAGTATTTCACACCACAGTGCTGAAGAAAAAGAGGACCAGCAGCACTTTTTGGAAAGTCTAGGGAAACACTAGTTGTGACCAACTTCACATAAAGAGAAGCCATATTAGTTTCATAGAATCATTTGAGTCTAAAATACTTTCAGTATTTAAAAAGACCTCTTGTTTTTAACTTTAGAGTCTGAAACTTCTCCTATCATCACCGTCAAGTGACGAGAAACAGTTTTGCTGCGATAACTTATCTAATATGTATTTGTTATAACAGTGAGAATGACTCAGCCTTTAGCAGCAAAATGGAAAGCAAACAAATTTGCAATTCAGCTGCTGTACCATAATATACGTTGCTTTTGCCGTGTCCCCAATTAACCTATGATAAGGAAAAGTACAAAATGTAACTATTTATCGGACATGGGAAATACATTGCTTTGTGCAACAGTATGAAGTGAGTTCATGCCAAACTGTCATGTAGTGCAAGATTACCCACATGGAAAGGACAAAGAAGTGATCCACATAAATAATGAAGCTACATGACTTTGTTGTTGTTTTAACATTCTACAGTATAAATAAGCAAGCAAAGACATGTATATCTAGAACAGAGAAAAATTTGTGTCTGTGGCGCTTTTTTTCCCCAAACAGTTAGTGGCAGTCAGTATAGCCAGGCATTTGAGACCTGAAAGTCCTTACTATTTTGGGCTATGAACAATAAAGTTGCTAGCTTTCCAAAACAAAGAGCTACCTGTCTCATCAGCTGTCCCATAAAAGTAATCAGTTAATTCAACTTAAGGTATTACTTGCATTTTCGTAACAGAAAAGGAGCCTCCACTTTTGTGCTTCTTGGGCATTACAATTTTTAAGCATTCAGCAATCTTATTTTCTGCAGAAAAATTATTAAGTCACACACTGGATTTGTTCACTCACAGGATTCCTGTGCCAACACTTTTAATATTAACCTTCTTTAACTCAACAGCATTCCGTTTTAGGCTGAGCACTCGTGTCTAGCACATGAGCGCTGTCCTAAGATACCCCCTGGAATTCATGAGTAATCAAGAAAGCATGAAAGTGCCCTCCCCACTCTGATATCTGCCCAGCTTGTGTCTATCACATCTGAAGTACTCACACGCTAAAGCTGCTGCTGATCACTCATTCGCACACAGATGTTCTATTTGCAAATGTTTTTACTGTGGAAAATGAGGCCACCAGCTCAAATAAGAAACATTAAGTTGTTAACAGAAGAACTAATTGAAATCACAGATTTTTTGCTAAGAATAGGCATCCTTAGTGTGCCAGGCATTATTCTAATTAACAGTAAAATGCATGAAGGTAACATCAGAGGGAATAAACCATAGTCCATACAATTTTTTGCACTATGCAAAGACACATCAGCGAAGACTCAGCCCTGGGAGGCACAGTGCAGCTGAAAACATGATTTCATTTGGGACTAGTCTCAGCCTCCTTTCACACAGAAGTATGACAGCCTCTCCCATCTATAAAGAAGGAAGACTTGCAAGTAAACAAACTGAAGGTTTTTCTTCCATCCTCTCCATTCCTTGCACTGCTGGATGCCTGCAAGCTTAGGTATCATTCCTTAAAAAACCAAAACATTAAAGCAAGCTCTTAGGAAAGAGAGGAGAATACCAGTAATATGAGAACACAAAATTCCATAAAGGGGGGAAAACCCCCAAAACCACAAACATATAATGGAGAGGGTGTATGTTCTATTAATGTGTTAAATAAATATATTAAATGTATTAATATTTAAACTTTATTGTTTAGCTCAGATTAAAGTTGCATCAGTTAAGGAGATGTCACTTTTGCAGTTTGCTGAAGGAACTGCAAATCCCAGTAAGCAAAACAAGATGTCTAAATGCAAGACTGATGACTTCCTACCAGAATTCATCAGATGTCCTCACCAGGACTTCACTGGGAATCCTTGGCATAGGATATCTGACGGATTATTCAAAGAAAGAAAAAACCTCACACACCACTGCAACAAAGAACCAAAGAAAAATAAAATTTAAAAATGACCCAGCCCTATTTGGTCTGTGATATATTTCTATTTCAAAAATTGATTCATCCCTGACAAACAAGAGTTCTGAGGAAATACATTCTATCTTAAGCACATATCAGGCTATGATTTTTCACAAGTTGAATACAGTAACAACCACATCAAAGGAACAAAAGACTGGTTTAGTATCACCTTCTGTGAGCAGGATCAGGAATACTGACTTAAACATGCTAGCATGGTACAACTTGGTTTGGATTCATAACTCTTCTGCAAATCCTTCACAAGCATAGACAGAAACTTGCAACAGAAGAAAACGTCAACAGGGAGAAACTCCTGTCAGCCTTACCCAAAACAGAGCAATCTAAAAAACGGTAAAATAAATCAGACACAGCTAATCTAAGTATTTCTATACTAATTTCCCTCTGAGTAAAATTTCTTGCTGTTATCCTCCATGGTTCAGTAAGCACGGCTAAAGAATCAAGTTTTCACATGTGTCAACACTGTGAAACTAGAAAAGCTGGAGAGAAATATCAGGCCCTCCAAAGATTTCTCATTAAAAATTCATGCCTTGCAGTGATCGTCAACTGGAGAACATGCAAGGAGAAAGTAAACTGCTACATAGCAGCTTAAAAATTAATCAAGGCATTACACATCCTCAAGAGAAGACAGGAATCCCTAAGTTAGAAATGAAAACAAAGAAAAAACTGACATATTGCAGCAGCTTTGAATCACTGATCTTTAAGCCCTTTCTTTTAATATTAAATTACCACTACAGCCATTCAATCTGTCCACCAGCAAAGGAGTTAGGAACCATTATTTTCTTTTGCATTTTTGTCTGCAGACATGGTAAACACCCAGCTGCAGAGTGAAGGGAAACAAAACCCAAATACCAGAATACAAACAACAATTCCCCACAACTCAAACTAATAAACCCTGACTACAGCATACACCAGCTATTTGTGCCATCTTCTTGCAAGAAGAGAGTAAGCTGCTCTTTCAGGAAAAAAAAACCAAACCAAAACAAAACAACTGAAGGCAAGGATGACAAACACAGGTCACCCTCTCTTGTATCATGAGAAGCTTTAACAGCAAAGTTGGAAAGCTTGGCAAAGTGAAGGCCAACTGAACTAAGAACAGAAATGAAAAATGAACTTAGACAGGAAGGGAGAGAGGAAAAACTGAGAGTTGACATAGCTGCTTACACTATTAATAGAATCAGCACACAGCTATGTACATGGATTACATCTTCCATGACCTTCTAGGGAGTTCAGTAACCCAACCTACCTCCCTCCTTCCCAGGCTTTTCAATACAATGGCCAATACAGGATTTCTACTTGCTTTGGATAGAACCACATTTCATAAGCATACAAAATCAAGCAACATAACATACCATCCAATCCAAAGTTTGGCACAACATATTAATACCTTTATACATTGCTTATTTCTAACTTGCCAAGCAGATGCTGACTTCTCAGACCAAATTTCAGACAAAGCTTTGCCAACCCAGCAGTTAACTCCTCTTCAAGTCATGGTTTTACTTCTGTCTTCATTTTTACATGGCATTTACCTGGTCACAACATTAATTTCAAACATTCTAATAAACTGAAAAAAGCCAGAAGGTAGCAATTTTCATGCCGGTTCAGTGGCCACATTTAGCTGAGCTCTCTAAGGCCAGAAGAGCCACATGAAGTTTGGATCCAAACAGCTTGAATGTAACCATGGTGCCACTCAGCAAAAACCAGCTCGAGTATTTTTCATTGTAGCAACATCAAGTTTGGTGCTCTCCCTTTACCATTCCATTCTGATCGTGTTCAACAGCAAGACTACAAAGTTCATTTTCAAGTATCATTTCTTTAATCCGTGCATGCCCATAGGCTCCAAGAAATTCTTTAGCAACTGAAGAGCTGAAGAGCAATGTGCATACAAGTCTAGATATTCATCAGTTCTTACACATGGCACTTGCTTAAGTCAGATATTCAGGAAATGGCTGTGCACACGGGATGTGCTTACACTTTGATGAATACATCTAACAAATAAAAAATAGGATAGAGAAGCTCTTACAAAACTATCCAGCAAGAGGCATTAACCAGGGGGAGATGGTATTGATTCTCAACATGGGGACAGCAGAAGGCATGTTCCCTGCATCGAGGCTTTGACTAAGCCCTGAGGAAAGCAGGGCAATTGGAAAAACATATCTCCAAAGGTGAACCCATGAGCAACTGAAACCAGTACTAAAGACAGACATAACAGGAAGATCTAAAACACACTACCTAGCTGAAGTTCTCACCACTACTAAACAGAGATAAAAGTGCTTAAACATTAATGAGCTTTTCTGCTCTCCTATACCTGAGCTTGTAAATCTGCAAGTCTGAAATCACCAAATGCAGAGAGGGCTGAGTCAGCTTACAAACAGCAAGGAAAAAGAAAGATTGTATCTTCTGTAACACAACACAGTGGCATTTTCCAGGCTGCTAGCCAGGTTAGGTGGGACGTGCCTATTCTCCAAATTGTGCCAGTTTAACCAAAACGTGCTGTTTTAAAACTGAGTCAGTGAAGGCACTGCAAATACCCCTGCAGTCCTTCAATCTTATGAAGGCCTAGTCTCCATTAACTTAATCTAACTGCTTATAAGGAAAATAAAATGGAGTTCAAATCTAAAAACATACACAGAAAGCTGTGCACTGGCTTAAATAGGGTAATAAAAAAAGAAAAGTTTATCTCTGAATACAGACAATGTCTTCAAGTCTAAACCACTTGCAGTCGTCCCCCCCCAAAAAAACCCCAAACATTTATACAAGCACATCCAAGAAATCCCCCAGACAGACTTAACTGAGGCTTCCCAAAGAAAGCAGATGAAAAGCACTGTCACCAGAGGCAGAAAGTTCTCTCTTAAAAACTGAGGAGCAAACACAACACTTGACTTCACAGCTAGGAAGGGTCTAAAGCATACTTTGATTTGTGTCAGTCTAAATCTGTCTACAGTATCATGAAATAACTTGACCAATACATTTCAGATTCAAACAACTGTTGAATAATGTTAAATATATTTGTAGAATTGGCAGGCCTCCATGGCTAACTCCCCGTTCCCTTCAAGAGAAGCAGACTTGTGACTCACTGTTTTGGCACTACACAAAAATTTGACAGAGAAGTAAGTCAGTCAACACAAATTCTAAGAGTCTGTTTTTAATTTAACATCATAATTGCTTTGAAATTAATAAAACCATTTAGAAAATAAGTACTTTGAAACTTTTTTCCTCAAGATGGGGCAGAGCTTTCTGCTCTCGCATGAGACTACTCAACTTCCTAGTTTCATCACAGAGCAGCAACATCTTTAAGAACTAAAAATAACATAACACTAAAGCAACTACAACAGTGCACTAAAGCAGTATGAAGTTAAGTCTTATTCAGCTACATTACTTAAAATATATTCTGACAGCACTTTGTGCACACCAGATTTCCAGAGCCAACCACGACATCAGCAGGCACACTGATGCACAACATATAAAAAAGCATGGTTACCTATTTCTAGATTATTACGTTGATCAATGAATTTGTTCAGTCAGGTGAGAATGACTGAGTAAACTTTCAACAACTGGACTCAACCTTAAGGGGTCTTTTTCAACCTTAATGATGCTGTGATGCACTATCTTGAAAATAAAGCATGCACATTAGCCCAAACATCAAATCTGGGGACTTTTTAGCACCAGGAGAGTCTGGGAAGGAAGAAACACTAAGGACTAAAGGTGGGCAAGAGGTGGTTGTTTTTTGTTTTTCTTTTTAAACCAAACCTTACTGTATTATCTGTGAAAGTAAATGGCTGAGAAATTTGCCATTTAAAGAATGTCACTCATCATCTCTGCCATTCTCTACTCAAAACTATAGATGATGGGAAGCCTGGAATTTCTTTCCTATAGAAGACAAACTGTACACAATCATTTCGCTAACTACTAGGAGGGAGATTCATTTCTTACTTAAAACTGCAATTTTGTTTCTGTTTTAGGGAACAAAACAGCCACATAAGTGAAATATAGCTTGCAGGAAAGATATCTTTATATAAATTTGAATGTTGCACAACTGCATGGGAACATGATTGTGTGTTTAGTACTATGGTTAGCCAGATACTTGGAAGTACTTGTGTACAGCAAGTTCCTTAAGTTTAGTAAATGTTCATGTAGATGCAGTAAAGTGTCCAAGTCTAGGCCTCAGGTACCACCTCTAGGTTTTAACCACAGAAAGATTTACTGTCATATGCAGTATGCTGAGGAGAATGATTTTATAACAGATTTAAGGCTATTTTCAAGGAGACATATGTGATTCAGCATGCCCACAGAAATCCAAACTTCACACCATATACTACAGCATTCACTCCTACTACTAGAGTCCAGACAATTCTTTGAAATTATTCATATATTACAGAAAAATAAATAACT
>WEKY01003525.1:431899-512665 GCA_013390045.1 Picathartes gymnocephalus | reverse complement strand
ATACAGAATTTGGGAGAACACTTCAATCCTTTTGTCACAAATAAGTCCATAGCAATAACCTGAGGTATCTTGTAGCCATGGGACTGAGGTGGGATTCATTGGCCTAAATGAGGTGTTATGAACTGTAAAAATAAATCCTTCCTCAGCAGAAATGTGTACAAGTTACAACTGGCCTCTTCTTTCCCCTGGAAAACTCCTCTGACTTCATGACAATTTTCATGAGAACACATAAAGATTTAATTTTACACAGTAGTTTTACACAATAATCAAAATGTTCACTGTTGTCAGAACAGTGATACAGGAACATTTCTTAGGGATATGTGGAGAAAAAAAAAAATATACAAGCTGTTGTCCTATCAATTACATTAGGTCAAGTAGAATGGAAGTATTCACAGCACGGCCTGAAAACAATGCAGGATTCTACTTAACTTGGTCACAGGATTTCTTCTTACAGCAACAGTGCAAAGAGCATCATCCAGCACCAATGAGCCAGGGTATTACCACAGGACTTGAGAATTTTAACAGCTTTCCAGTACGTGCCAGTCTCACATTAGATACAGAGTCCAGAAAGGGGACAGAAGGTTAAATCTAGCAGCAATAATATGAAAAACCTCACTCTTGTTTAAAGCAGCTCTTTATAGGAAATTCATTATCAGAGATGCAATATTTAAAAAAACATTTTTACATTGCCTTTTTAACACTTTTCCCTGATTCAACCATTATATTGCCACTAAATACAGAGTTCATTATTTAAGGTTGCTATATGGTAAGTTTATTTTTAATAATAATTAATAAATAGAATGCACAGGTAGGACTTTCACTGAAAGCTTTGGTCAGTCCACTAATGCTATGGGAAAAAGATTGAAATGTGACCAGATAAGGTAGGTGGTACTTAACGATAAGAATGAAGTCTAACATTTAAATAGGTTTATGAAATGCAGACAAATGCACTCTGAAAATGTTAAACTCCCAGCTCTGACAATTAGCCATGCTTTAACAGCTTTCAGGGGAACAAAGGGCCAGTGCAGACGCTGTCTGTTGAGTCAGTGCACGTTGATTCAGCCTGAATGCATTCCCTGCACCCAGCGACCAGCTGGGAATGAGTGGGAGTTCATTAACATCCAGGGAAGGGAAGGAGCACTCTGCTGCATTGGGTCGTCTGGTTCACAGCTTCATATTTTACCTATAGGAATTGTGGCAAACAAATAACTTTACGGGGGCCTTAGCAGCAACCAGCAGTCACACTCTGCCTACAAAGAAAACAGCAAATTGGTTTAAAACCGCATCTTAGCATATGCAGTGAAACCATTACATGCTGTCAACACGTTCGAGTCATTGTGCTAATGAGACGAGACAGGTTGTGTGACAAAGAAAGCAGCATGTTTCTCACTGCTGAGGAGCAATGGGTTCATTGACCAGTACAGAAAGCCTGAATCTCGGCTGCTCTTCCCCCACTTGGCAAGACACCCATCTCTGCTTTTAGGCTTTCTCTTATATTTTAGATTGGTGGGATTCTTTTTAATCTGTGTTTGGCTGAAACAGAAAGGCGTATTCTTGGGGAAGAGATCATAGGCTTTCATCCACACCAGTGGGCTAGAAATATCTAACTAGGCTTTATAGGTCAGTCATCTTACACTAAACAGTGTCAAGGATGATCTTGTGTTTGTTTGATCAGCCATTTTAGCTACATTCTCTACCATCAAACAAGCAGCTTTGATAAAGCAGCCAACTAAACTTTGTAGGCAAGAAAAAAAAAAGAAGTAAATGTCCTTGAAGACTGTTCCCCTTTCATGCTGTGATTAATTAAGCAATTAAAAGTATGATTGGTCTTTTTAAAGATGTCATAAGATATGGCAACTTCCCGTTATCAGAATAAATTAAGAACATCTCTTCAGTCCTTTTATAAAGGGTTAGAGCTGCAGGACAAAATGTTACATGTTTGAGAAATTGGAGTTTTCTGTTCTCAAATATCTCTGCAAAGCAGGATGAGTCAGATGGGCATGCCAAAGCTCAGGTCATAAATATTTTGCCTATTTCTATACTGCATCAGCAACTCATGTTGCCAGATCAATAGACTTCAGCACTAATGATTTCAGTCCTGCACCAAGGAGCTCTTCTCCCACAATCCCAAGTGTCTTTGCAGCAGCAAAACCTACATGGAAGTCATCAAGAGATTCCTTTATACCTGTGACCCCAAATCTGAATAAATATAGGAGAGAACCAGACAAGACAAAAGCTAAGAAACCAGTATAAAACTAAAAAAGAAATATACCAGGCCTCTTCAAATATAACAGGTTGTTGTTTTTTTTTTTAACTATCGGACTGAGCACACTGTTGTAACTCTCAGATATTCTCTCAGCATTTGAAAAGATATCCCACATCTCCTGTCACTTAGCTGTTAAACAAAGGACCTGAAACATCCACCTGACTTGAGAGGCTTTAGGCTGATATCAGGAGAATCAAACCCTGGTACTTTGTCCTGGCTGCTCCTGAGATACTTTGAAGTTGCACCTTATCCCTCAGACCAAGCAGAAGCACAATTCTGTCAAGCTATCTTTGGCCACTGACAGATAGGCTGAAGTATTTCAAGCTTTCTAAGTCACCCTTTTCTCACCACTAGCTGTTGCAGTGACAATATGTCTCCAGCATATTTTGCAAGAAGGAGAACTATACCGAGAACAGGAGCAATGGAGCAATATCATCAACAGCTTAAACAAAATTTCCTGCCAAACCCACTCCTCCTCTTTGTTATTTCCCAATGCTTGCTACAACTTTGAGAAGGAAATCCTTATTCATCAGGAGGTTCATACGACTTCACCAGCTGATTTACTGATGTAGCACCAAAACCTTGAAAATGCTAATTAATTCATTTACTATGGGAATACAACTTGTCTTTATTTCTGGCTTCCTACAGAGTTTGGCAATAATCATTATTTCAGACAAGACACAACTCTTTGCAAGAACTACAATAAGAAAGGACAGACTGCAAAAAATCTTCACTATTGCTTTTTCTCATTTTATTTTGCAATAAGCATTCAATATTGAGTGCTTTATACACTGAAAATCAATTATGAAGAAACAAAAAAAATAGCAGAGCAGGTCACATAGAAAAAAAAATCAATAACATATTTAGAATTAACTCAATTAATCGATACAGTCCACTTAAGCCAAAAATGTCATGCAACAAATTGACTGACCATTTTTAAGACAGGTGGTAGCATATTAACAATACAGATAGGCTAAGTTTACTGGAAACAATTCACTTACCTCACAAAAGTGCTACTCTAGCCAGACCATCACTTAGCATGTCAAATATCTCTTACTATCTGATGCACCTAAATGGCTTAAGGAAATATACAGAGTGGAATCATCAATTTTCAGGGGCAGAGAAGCATTCACTCTGGACAGCATTTTGCAATCCTACTGAAATGCACAGTTTTTCTACAGCTACTTGCATGGAAGAATATTTAGAACCTGTCTGAATGTACATAACAGAGTTATTGTTCAAAAGTCCACAGGAATTCATAGAATAACACAGAGGAAACCTCACAAATACACCATGAACCCCTTTAGTGAGCTGCACCCTTCCTGTGACACAGCACAGGGTCCCAGCATCACAGTGATTCTCCAGCTTCACTTGGACCACACCCAGTCTCTGGATCTTTGATTTTGAACAGCAACTACTGCCTCTGTTTCCTGGTCCTTGCAGACCTAATAGCAAATATTAATTTTTCCTCTTAAAAAGGTAACTTGTTTCATCTCTCCGTCCTGCAATACTTTATTACCAGGAGAGACCATTAGCTGAAGTTGCTGTAAAATAAATGACAGCTCTCACAGCTCTTTCGTTATTGTATTGGAGGAGAAGACAGGCAGTCCTGTGAGTATGGCTGAAGAACGTACAGTCCTGCTCTGCATACAGAGCTGGGAATCAGCATGCAACTCAAGCAATCTAAAGTTTACTGGATAGTTTCAACAGGGAAAGACTAAAATAAAAATAGAAAATGGAAAGTGTTCTGTTCAGCATTTTGATACAAGCCACAATCCAAATTAGGTCATTAAATGCAAGCTGTGAAACTTAACTTTGATCTGTAAGTCACTAGAGAAAAGGATAGTAAAGAAAAGCTGTGATAAACAACTCAATTTTCTAGCTTTCTCTCCTTAGAGCTCTCTCAAGGAGATCCCACCATTCATTTGGAAGTTCTTTTCTTCCAAACACCTTGTCCATGGATCTGTTCCTAACCATAGATAAAAGGACAAGTTTTCATTAGGGTGCAATTAGGCATGTACCTCCATTTCTATTAACTATGTAATGAAGAATAATAAAGCAAAAATAAGAACATTAACATTTTTTTGGAGGTAACAGATCATTCTTAATGGAAACTCTGTGCCTTAACTCCCTCTACATGGTACTAAAACTGTAGCTCATTTTGTCAGTTCATGAGGAAAAAAAGGAAAAACATGAAAAAATAAAATGACACCCCATCCCACCCTGCCCACAACAGAAGTAACCAAGCATGAAATATTTGTCTTCTGAAAATCAGTGGGAATTGTACTTCATTTGGGGAAAAGTTCACTTCATTAGCACTTATTAACTGGTATAAAATATTTTAGTAATTACAGATTTACATACAAATCTATATTACCCAGAAACAGGCCAGAATTGTGGAAGTAATCTTGGTCAGAGATGAAAATAAGACTTGATCCAATATCAAATAAAGAGCATGAACATTTCTCTATTGACTTCAGAAGATTTTGGATGGAGTCCACTTGCAGACAGCACACTGAGAAGGATTTCTCTTCTAACCTCCTTTGCCAGAGGAAGATGAAAATATATTAAAAATAATGACATTTTTTCATTTGAGTTAAATGTCTGGTCTACAGCTCTGGAACAGAAAGGAAGTCTTTTTTTTTCTCTATTACAACTAAACTCATACATGGTTACAAAATAAAAACAAAAACCACAACAGCAACAAACCCAACCAACCAACAAAACAAACGAAAGGAAAACAATCAAAAGTACCCCCACCAAAATCAAGACACCACCCAACAAACCTTGGTTACTGAAACATATAAGAAATTTATTTCTTCTGCAATTTTAATTTGGTTTATGCATTTACCATGTTTCCTATTGGAAAAAGTACGAATTCACAGCAGCTGCTATGAACCACATGTTGACAACCTAACTAGGGAGATGATAAAATATTCTATTACTTGTGCCTGATGATGGAGACAGTCATTCATCCATCAAAGCTAAACAAAACACCTTGAATCCAACCCATAAGGCTTCTTTTCTGTGAATTGCAGCTGATCTAATTAAAAACTTGCTATACAGGAAAAATTAAGAAGACAGAATTATAGGATATGGTATGCTGGATTAAGTCAATTTTACTGAGCAGAATTTTACTGAGACTCACTGAGGTAAATAATAAAACTTAGAAAATCGGGGTAAAACGGACACAATAAAACTGTATGTCTGCAGGTAATCTCGCACACAAATTAGTTAAAGGCTGACTTGCTATAGGGCTTCTAAGCTTTGAGATACATATTCTTTTATTAAAATATCCAACTTTTACAGCTGCCTAATTCTATTTTTCTCTTCCTACAAGTGTCCAATCCCTTTCTTGAAGAGTGCCAAGCACTTGGCTTCAGTAATTGGAAACTACCTGTGTAAGGCTTCTACAGAAAACACAGGGGCCTCTAACTCCTGCTGAAACAAATATTTTCAAATCTATGCCAAAAAGAGAATTACACAGCTAAAGAAATGCCATGTTGTGCTACTTATTAACAATGCTTTGTGGTTTTATTTTTTATTTTGCTTTTATCTAGTTTGATTTGGCAAGCTTGTTCATTACTCTTCCCTTCATTCACACACACATTGTGCAGAACACAGTTTGACATGGCTTTTCTTTACACCTTTTTTTATGGCAAGATACTAAATGTTTTATTAAAAGGCTTCCAATTCAGCACAAATCCCAGAAAATGCTGCAGCAAATAAGTATGTTCCCATGTCAATATGTCTTTTTAAGCTATAAAATATCGGGTTCTTTTATACTTGTGTTCTTTTTATTGCTGCCATGAAGTTGAGGAAAACTGGAATCAGGCATTTCACAGCTTTCCCATTGAGCTGCAGAACTCTAAAATGTGAAGGATGGATTCTCTGTTTTTCCTTCTCTGTTGGAGACTCGGAAGAAGATTTCAACCAGACAGATGTGGATCCCTTTGAAAGTCCTTCTGGCACACAGGCTGCTGAATTTCAGGGGGTTTTCTCAGGTAACACTCTCCTTATGTTCTCTGTGCATCAATGTCTATCCTCTTCTTTATTTTTATCTTTCTTTTCTCTGTATAATAAAGGTGAAGCCACTCATGACACAAGCCCCTTTAAAACAAAAAAGCACAACTCTTACCTTGCTTTACCTATAGATGTAGGAGTTGTAGGGAATTAAAGAACATATTGACTCTTCTCGTAATTTCATTATTGTGTAAAACACTGAGAAAA
Organism: Picathartes gymnocephalus; assembly: GCA_013390045.1. NCBI lineage: Eukaryota > Metazoa > Chordata > Aves > Passeriformes > Picathartidae > Picathartes > Picathartes gymnocephalus. The sequence continues at coordinate 506,169 of WEKY01003525.1, read as the reverse complement.
CCAGATGAAAAAGGAAAAAAAAATTAATCTTTCTGCTATTTAAATATTCCAAAAGGCCCCTGATTATGATTCTCTAAGATGAGGTAGTCCTATGGTCACCAGTCATAATAAAGGGTGTATTGCATAGGAACTGCATATTTACACTACAAAAGTTGATCCATATCCCAAAAATATTTAAAGAGTGCAATGGCAATTCAACTAGGCTGGGGGAAGAGTAGTCCTTTTAAATAAAAAGATTCCCTTAAAATTATATATGCATACATACACATACATATATAAATGAAGTAGGGGAGATCTGTTTTGAAGTTCCTACTGTTTGAACATTTGCTTTCAGACTGGTGCAAAAAATCAGTCTCAAGCTGTACACTTCACAGAAAAGCTCTAATCTCCATAAAATTGCAAGAATAATCAAAATACTTCATTTACATTCAATATGTAACCTGAATCCTTTCCCATGCTCTGACGAGACAGGCAGGAGTTCTGTCTTTTCTTCGTTTTCTTCAGAATGAGACATAATTTCTCTTTATAAAATCTGCCTGTAACCTCCAAGCATCTGCAGCAAAGTTCCCTACTAACATAGATTTTGACTTACGCTCTCCAAGGACAGCTGTCCTGGCTTTTCCAGAGATTAAACCTTCTGTGTTACTTTACATGTAGAGTAAAGTGCATTTGTTTTTAATTAAGAGTGGTAATATGGAAATTTAAAAAATAAAAACATATTCCACGTTCCAATTTGCCACGTTCCAATTTGCCACTTTGTCTTCAGGATACCTTTAGCGACTTTCACCTCAATCCAGGGTTTATGCAGGGCTGAAATATTGGGAACTGCTGGAGAGTCTTATTCTGGAGAGATTGCTTCTGTAACAGGATATTTTCAGACCTAGACTACATGTATGGATATAGAATACAGTAATTATGGATTTGCTTCCAGTACAAGTTCCCTGGAAGAGACAATCCAGGTCTGCAGTGAAAAGAACTGACCATTTTTTTCTCAAATTAAACCCTACAGATTTCCTATCCAAGACTGCAAAGAATCCAACCATCAGCTTACTGCCTTCCTCAGGATATAGGATCAAGAACCCTTTCCAGATTATAAACCCTGAATTGTTTTACAAGACACAGGCAAGTATGAACACCTTCACTTGAAGGAAGGGTGGAAAGACAGCAAGCTGAGGTGCCTCACACCCAGAGCAGAGAGGAGATCCCATTGTCTGCCTCTCTCACCCCGGCCTCTGTGGGTGCCCTGCCCTGCTCAACCCAAAGCCTGCCACCTTTTTCTCTTCACACGAGACAAACTGGGGCAGATAGAAATCTCCCAGTGTGGCTGGCATGATTTTCACTGTGCTAGGTTTGCCTTCTTCCTGCAGGGCAGTCTCTGCAATTGCTGCTCAAGAGATGCTTTTTAGCTGAGGGTTGACATTTGCAGGAAGAGGAGCCACAGCTGCCAAAGGAAGAATAACCAGGCAGCCCCGTGGTAAAAACAGTGGGCAAAATACCCAAAGAGAAGGGGAAGAATAGGTGCTCTAGAGCACCACTGTGGAAACTGGCCATCTGTTTTTCCAAATCTGCAGTTTCCCTGGGGTTCAGACAGATTATTCATTACAAATATTTACCTGGCACATCTTGACATGTTTCTTTAAGATCTATATTGCTTGAGAGTATTACTGACTCAGAATGGGGTTTTTTCAATGTAAAATATTGATTTTCAAGTAAACTTGTCAGTGGGAAGGCTAAAATGCAAAAGGTGAGTTACAGACAAACCTTCTCAGGTCCTTCTTTGTGATATAAAATATAACACTGATATAAAATATAACACACTAACTCAATTATTTTAGGCCAGGCTATTCTTTCATTTTTGTCTGACTAGAAATTAGATGAATTTTCTCAGCCAACCGTAAAAGTGGAAGAGTATTTCTGCTTTTAACAGAAAAAGCAGAAGAACACTTCTGACTTGGAGGTTTGCCAAGTCTTAGAAAGTCAGATGTAATCTTTCTGAGAGGTTTGGCCTTCTCAGATTAAATTCCATAATCACATGCATCTCTGAAATGTGGACTTCTGTGCTCCTCCATTTTCTCAGTTTACTATGTAAAGTTATCTTTTACTTTCAGAAATAACAAGGGAAGAAAATGCGTTTCATGAAGGAGGTCATTCCCCAAGATCTCAGTGGAAAAGGAACAAATACTCTTTACCGTGCAGTACTGAACTGAAAATATTTGAGACCTACAGTACCAGATTACTCACTGACATTGTGCAGCTTCTCCATAGCTAGAGCCAGGATGATTAGCCAACAGAAAGGTACTTTTTGAGCCAAAACAGGTAAGATTTTCAAAGAAAATAACAAGAACACACAGAAAGAAAAATTTCTACAAAAATGAATAATATTTTCATATATGTGACTTCTGCAGCTGATGATCCCTTTCCTAGTCTTGTACATGCCTGTGTTCAAACGCAAAGCAGCACAAGTATTTACTCACACACATTCAGAGAAGGCAATGACCTTCTCACACCTATGGCTGGAGCAGGTTTAAAAGCAGGCAGATAATAGAGAATAGCCATTAAGGTGCAATAAGTTCAAGCAGCTGCCCTGTCAGACTCATTCTACTTCCTTTTATTCCAGTATATCTCTAAAACTCCCCTCAGAAAGAATACAGTTATGAAATTACTTTGTACTGTTTCCTCCTGACCACAGAGAGCCAGCAAGAGCTCTTCAAGCTCACATGCTGTGCATGGTAAGGGGAAGAAGAGAAAAGTTTCAATTCTTTTATATTTCCATCAAGCAGGATGGAGCTCTTCTGTCAACATGATCTGGTGGAAACAAACTCTTGATTTCATTACTCCTTTGATTTCACAGTGGGTGGGATCATCCTGCCAGTAAAGACAACAGGAATTTCCACTGTGGTATTAATGGCTGTCATCCTGTGCATTCGAGATCATTCCTTTATGCTGGGAGGTGCCTCATTTTCTGTTAAACAAAATTAATGTGGGTTTTGCTAGGTTTTCTAATAGCTGTTTCCAAAACATAGCTCTGGTCTCTTTGGTTCCAACTGCTGAGTGTCGACATGCCTGCAAAAATAGCATGTAGCTGACAGACTGGAAAAGAATTTAATTTTCTTCCAAACAAAATGTAGCAATATTCTATTCTCATCACTGAAACAGCAGGCACAAGGGAGTCAGTGTGGGTTTGGGTGGGATTTTTTACCTGCATGCGACAGGCACACACGCACATTTATTCATTTATTTATTTACCTATTGCAGTATTCCTGCATTGCATTCCTACAACTTCCTTGGACCCCCCTGAGAGGCAGACAGAGCCCGGGACGGGCACCACAGTCCTACCTGTGCTGTCTTGGCTTCTCTTCAGAGTCATCAGCAGGAGTGACCTGCACTGCCCTGGCCAAGGAGCCCTGCCACCAACTGCACCCTGAGAAATAAAAGCATGTGGTAACTTAGAGCTGTGATAAAATTCTTCTCTCTCCCAACAATTTTACAAGCTACCTAAACGTATTGCCATTTTAGAGATTAAAGGTTTTACAGTTACATAATTAAACTCAAGGTGAAAGATCAGTAGGAAAAAAAAAAAATGAAAATTCTCCTCAACCTTTTAAACTCAGTGTTTCAAAAGTTGTCAGATATTATCTGCTTGTAATTAAAGGTCCCAGGTACCCTCCATTCCCTAGCTTGCTTAAATAAAGATTGGACAGCCAAAGAACCTCCCCCAAAAATGGCAGATCTATCCTTTCTGGTCTTTATTTCAGAGCAGTTTGTATTTCCCTATATAGCAGGATATCAAATGATATTTTTATTAGTTTTTGAATTTCAGCTTTATATCATTATTCCTTACATTAAATCTGGCATGCTTTTTTTCTCAAAGCCTCAACTTTCATCTGTATTCCATTTACGTTTTGACAAGACTAAGGTTATTACTTTCTCCTACTTTTCTGCATGATTATTAGGCTTACATGACTTACACTGATATTTATCAGCAAAGCTGAAGAAGCTACTCTGCCTCCTGTTAGGCATCTGCATTGCTGTTTCCTGAACTGACTTGTAGGTAATGGAATTACATTACGACTCCAGCACTCTTTATTGTATTTGATCAAATTTGTTTACAAAGGGAAATATTACATTCAAGCTGCATTAAAATACATCATCTCCAGAGATCTGCAGGTATTATTTACTCATAGGGAAGCTTTCTGTACATATTAACTGTTACTCTGTTCTGCCAGGTACCAATTTCACTTAATACTTTCAAGACAATCCATGACCTAGCTCCCATTCAAACATATCAATGGATAAATAGAACAGCAGCCTTTTGCAGGGCTGCATTTCTGGAAAGGACAAACACACTGCTAATATCAGGCTCCAGTTCAGCTTAAATTAAAGCATATCTATTCTGATTCCAAACGATGGCCTTCTTATAAAACAGCAATTAGTGATAATAAAGGTAACAAAGCATGAATTAAAACAAAGCTGCATAAAACATTGCCTTCACATGGTATGACTACAGACATGGCTATGTTTCAGAAACCATGAATTATTTATCTCACAAGCAATAGCATTTAATTGTCCCATCAAACTAATGTGGAAAATTACAGAAGTGAAGTAAAAGAGGAATATCATACGAACGTTAAAAAAATGCAATTATTTGAATACAGGCTATGTAATTAATGTCTTATGAAGCTATGACAGCTTGGAGTGCAGATGAGGTTCCTACTGAAGTCCATGACCATTTCACATTAAAACCCTCACCCTTATAACTGTGCATTTAACAGATTTGGAGGATGAGATGGAATTATGCAGATTGTATTTAGAAGACTTAGACCAGCGAGTGCTGTCTTACAGAGCCTTACCCTCCAAATTATGCAATCCTATTTTTTCCTGAGACTGTCTTCTAGCTGAAAGCATTTTCTGTATATACAACACTTGCAGCACCACCTGTATTTGACAGCAATGAGACCATTAGGTTTGAGCATAGAATATCACTTACCCTCTGTTTTCTGTATATGAATGAAGTTTAGCTTACACCTCTATCTTATTATTAACTGATACTACTACCCCAAAAAAATAACCAAGCAAGCAAATGAACAAGAAAAACTCATCCAAAGAAAAGAGATTACAGAAAAGTGTTAGTATTTTATGGCAATACAACCCTTTCTTTTGTTTTCCTTTCCAGAGTAAAGACATCTTGTGTTTCTTATCTCCTTTCCAAATAAGCTTTACAAAGCTACTTCAGAAGAAATCAAATCAACTGATTAGTGTTGTTCTGTCTCCACAAAATAGATCAAAACCATGAATAATAAAAGCTGCTGTTAATGTCTCAATGTGAAGTTACTACAAAGGATGAGCTGTACCTGAAACTGGTATGCAGGGAGATATTCTTTACTTGCTCATTGGCTTGGAAAAATATTAATGAAATTACTTCTTTTTAAAAGAAAAAAACATTGAGGGATTTTTTTTTTTTTTTTTTTAGTGTGTTAGCAACTGGTATCATAATGTATTTTGTGCACCATGTGTAGCACCTGGCAGTATGTCCTTGTAGAGCTATAAAAGAAAGTTGCTTGTATAACCTGGAGAGAAGGCAATTTACTGAAATTAGGTAATTCACCACCTGGGAAAAAATGCTCAGTGCTCTCCCTGGAAAACCCCAGAGCATCTCTAAGGAAGGGCAAGGTATTCTTTGCCTTGTGTTTCTCACTAGCCAAAGCGCAGCACAGTTATTCATTTGGTGACATGTCAGAGAGCTGAACCAGATCTCACAGCTCTGGGCCACTTCTCCCAGTGGGCCATCCCCGACTGCAGCGACACACTCAGTTACAGGCAGGAGATCCCCAGGTGACCAGGGAATAAAGGATGTATCAGGAGCCTATGCATAAAGGATCTCCTCCAGACCAGAAACACAAAGATTTTACAGCAGCTATTGACAGACCTCAAATGAAACGACTTCCAAGTGGAAAATCACTTTTTGTGTTTTCTTTGGCTTTGCTTTCTGCCAAAGCTAAACTTTCTGCACAAAATCTTGCAGCTTTCAGTTCCCTTAGCAGACGAAGAGCTATTTGCAAGAGCGTCCTTCCCAGAGATTGCTCCCAAACTCCATCTGCTCCTTGGATTCCAGCCAGCAGCCCCAGCCCCAGCGTGGGGAGAAGAAGGCAGAGGGGTGGCCCAGCCAGCCCCGGCTGCTCCGCTGCCCCCGGGGCCAGCAGGGCTGCAGGAGGGGCCGCAGCCTGGGACTGCAGCCAAGGAAAACCCCGGGGCTCGGCCCGGGGCTGCCCGGGGTCAAACATCCCTGCAGCCCCGGAGGAGCGGCGCTGCTGGGCAGCAGCCAGCACCCTGAGAGCTGCCAGCCCCGTGGGCAGGAGGAGTGCGAGAGACTCACAGGGGACGCTGAAAACCCTCCTGGCTCCTCCGATGAGATCTAAGGCCGGTGTTGAGGTACAGCTCCAGCTTTCTGTTACTGACACCTGCTATGTTCCTTTATCTGAAATTTCCTAAGACTTTCAGACTCCCATTTTAAATACTGCTTATCAATATAATGATTTGTCTGTTCAGTAGCCTATTTCCATCTTGGCTTTGAAAAGTCCAGCTCCCTTCTGCAAATGGTCCTACTTCACTTCAAAAAGAAAGCTAGAATTAATTCTGAAAAAGTTACTGAATGTTTACTTTTTAGTGACCTACTACATTTCCATAATTCTTACATTTTTCTGACTTAATGGTAGCAGCAGGTATTGCAACTGCAAGTTCTTCCCAAGAAGGAAAATCTGTTCAGATTTATGCTACCCATCAGTCAGGCACTTTTGCTAGGGAGTCAGAGTCCATTTCCAGTTTTCAAGGTGATCACTGCCTCCTTGGTTAGTTATACTTCCTCTGACAGCCTCTGGACAGAATTTTGAGGCAGTATAAACACAAGGAAGAGCATTTTAGAATATAATTTTCACTCCTATGAGGATGTTTTCAAAAATTATCAGTTTAGTATTCCTAAAATGTAATTCGATTTGCAAAGGAAAATGTGTTCTTACATGGATTCTTTGCATGTATTATAACCAATTTTGCTTAAAACTGCATTCTGTGCTCCCTGGTGTAGAAAAATGAAATAACCCTCAAGACACAGTATTGACAGAAATATTTTCATGTTTTAAGCAAAAGTATTTTGATGGCAAAGTGTCTGCCATATACAACACCAGTTATGCGTATGCCAAATACGGAATTCACTCAGAATTATTTTGCTTCTAAAGTCTTACCTTTATATTAAGCATAATTTCCTTTCCATCCTGATCTGAGCTAAAATTCTAAATTCTCTCTTTATAACCACATGCAGCAGCAGGCATATTTCATACTGCCAATTCAGAACATGTGCTCTATCCTGCGGCATACTATTTGACTTTTCAGTGTCAGCACAAATGACTACCCATTAGAAGACTTAAAAATTGTAATAATGTCATCACTCAAATGTTTTCAACATTCATCTACATCTCGCCTAAGTTTGGAGGGTGAAACAGATTTTAACACAGCAGTGATTGTAGCTCTCTACAAGGCAAAAAGAATGAGTGTCGTTTACTCCCCTTACGGCCACAGCAGAACCTAAAGAGTTCCACTAAGAGCTAAATTAACTGCTCTGACTTTTGAGAGCTCCATGTGCTTCACATCTGTGCAACTCCAGAATTTTGGGTGAGATTTAAACAGAACCACGAGTTTACTTCTTTTCCTGCCAGGCATTATGAACTCTTGAATGCCTCGCTACCTCAACAATACTGGATTTATCTTCATAGTCTGCAGGGACTCAGACTGTACAACTCTTGGGCTTCCTGTCTTTGGAATCACAGAATCAGTTATGTAGGAAAAGACCCCTGAGATGCCTGAGTCCAAGCTGTGACCCAACACCACCCTGCCAACCAGACCATGGCCATGTGCAGTCTTTCCTTAAGTACCTCCAGGGACAGTGACTCCATCACCTCCCTGGGCAGCCCATCCCAATGCCTAATCACAAAACAAAAACTGCACAAAACATTTCCAGTTATAGTAAGTGAAGCAAATTAAAAAAAAAAAGCCACAAAGATTAGTCAGCTTAATATGACAATTCCCATAGGAATCATTTTCCATTGAGATCCCATATTTTAAGAGGTGCATTTCTTAATATTGGATGTCTACTAATATTAGACTTCCCTCTCCAGAAATAAATGATGTGTTTTACATTAAGAGAGGTACAGTTCTACTCAGTCTTTTTCTTTGTAAAGTTTTCAAAGCACCTGTGTCTGGTAAACTACATCCCCACGTGTTTAAAGAGCTGACAACGCTGTCTTTGAAAATTTGTGAAGGGTTTTATAGAGTAAAAGGACCATAAAAGAGTAAATGTAGCATCTATCTTCAAAACTGGTAAAGAGATGGAGCACTCAAGTAGGTGTCTTGTAGAACCTGTGTAGTCTACAGTGTGAAGGTCTTGAGAATTGTTTCTGATCTCTAATAGCATATAAACTTCTGCTAAGACTTTTTCAAAAGTTGAGGTAAATATTCTGTCTCTCTCCCACTTAGATTTTCTGATCTCTAATAAATACTGTGACCTCAATTGAAGTCTTCCTCTCAAAGACAATTTGTAGTCCCTCTGGAAAATGGACTATCATGTTACTCAATTAGAATACAGAAGTCATCCTCTTCTAGTCAACTAATTTGTATGGCATGTGGGTATTTAATATCTTTAAGAGCATTCAACAGCTTACAAGAAGGCTGCCAAGAGGTCAAGGAGTCATTAGAATACAGACAGCCATATTCACACTGAGGAGAATCACATGCATTTAATTTCATTATGAATAGAAGCAAAACCCCAAAACTTTCTCATGTTAGGCAAAGGAATTAAGATCTGAGCATGTACTCAGCCACTTCTGCCTCTGTTTGAAGCAATAACTGCAGAGAGTTTCACACTCATGATACACCAAAAATATAGATCAACCCTGCTTCCTTAGCTCCTGACTAAACCAAACCACTTCATTCTGGTTAATATAACTATCATACTTCCTTAGAACATTTTAGAGGAACTGAACCATTTTCTATTTTAAATGAGGAAAATGTTTTCAACATGGTTCAATGGCCCAAAAAGTCTTTTGATTTGGGGTCAGTCAAAACTTGGGTTTTGTTTCACTTACAAAGATACATCATTTTTACATTTTTGTAATTAAAAACATTTTTGAGTAACCAGGTCTAGATTTTCATAAAAAAGTAATTCCATAATATGTGCTGCAGCCAGAGAATATAGCAAAACCAAAGGCATTCAATTCCAGTGGCTCATCTGTTTTCACCTTAAATAGGTAAAGACATTATGTTTCAGAGCATAAAAATCTCTCCTTACCTCATGGTCTACAAGAAGGATGCTGAAGAACATGTCTCGTAATAAAGCATGTAGCCTTGGAAACAACCTGATGGAAATTAAGAATGATTTCACATATACCTTTACCCTCTCTGAGCAGTGAAAGGTGCAGGGGAGTCCTTGACAGCCAAGCAGCCCATGCACTGACAAGGTTAAACCCCTGCACATCCAGGATTAATCCCTGGGGTGAGAGAGCCAAAAGGCTGGGGCGAGTTTCCCAAACCCCTGTGATGCTCTGAGGCACGGGAACTTACAGGGCTGAGCTCAGAGAAGCCTTCTCAGTCATATTCACGACCTCATTTATCTATTTCCCGCAGGCTTGGAGTGCTCTCAGACTCTGTTCACTATGTGTCACCCAGAAAACAACATATCAGATTGTGATTTAACTTTTAAATTAGTTAAGTTTTCCCTTCCCAGAACATCTGCTTTTGTGATGCTTTCCATGTGCCACAGGGTGCTGTAACAGTAATGTAGAGTTACAAGTGGACTGCATTTGACAGCCATTAATACCAAATGACATTTAGAGCCATGGTGATGCACAGGGGGCCCTGCTCCCTTTCTGCACCTTTTTCAGAAAGATAGCACAAGGCAGCAGCAAAAAGGAAAGCTGTAGGAGGCAAAATCCAGTTCACAGTTTCAGCTGATGGACAGGAACTCATGCCCAGAAGGATGACTTTTTCCCCCTGAAATAAACAGAGTAAGAAAATTCGGTGTAATAGACAAAGCAATGAACGCAATTGTGTCTGTGCTCCTGGAGCTCACTTCCCTCAGCTTGTCACCAAATGTTACTTGAAAATATAAATCCAGGATGACTTGTCTTGAATGCAGCAGATAAGGGAAGCAAACAAGGAGCAGTTACAGCAGTACACAAGCTGGTGAAGGGCAGCAAAGGAGAAACAAAACTGTGTGGGATAATGCAGAAATCTGTTTGGCCACTTCATATATTCAGAAGGTAGATGGCCCGAGAAACATTTGGCAGTTTGCATTTGTTTTGCCTGTAGAAAAACTGGAATATGCCTCTCCTCAATAATATTCAGAGCAAAAGGAATTGATCAGGGAAGAACATGGTTGAGAAAAAGAATTAGATTCAGCTTGGAAATAGGTAAAATAGAGGTTGTGGACAGGCTCTGCTGCTAAGACTATCCTCCTGATATGGTTTGCTTTCTTAAAAAATTTCAGCTGCTCCCATTACCAGGAGAGACTTGTGAGGTTTTTTATATTATTATTATTATTATTAATCTACCTTTTCATTCTTTTTTTGAGGCAAATTATTAGGCATTATTTTGCAAGTGGAAGATGAGCCAAAAAAATTGCTACATTTGCATTAATAGATCCAGAGCAGGAAGCAGGGGCTGAATGTAGGCTTCTGGAGTTTCTGTGTCACTTGCTGAACAGCAAAACCTTACATTTCTATGGCAACATATGCCTCTTTCTGTGGACTGTCTATGCAGCCTGTGCCTGCAACAATACACATGGGGAACCGCAGCCCACAGGTGTTTGGAGTGAGAATCATTTTTGCAGCACTGATTCTTTCTCTCCTGAGTTGGCTGAATACAGATGACACAGTTCAATTTTAAGGACGCAGTTCAAATTACGGATCATTGTGGGCCTGTCTTCCCTAGATACTGAATAAAGTGACTCAAGAATTTCTCATAAAAATGTTTCCCTGCAGAAATGCCTTTTTCACCAGATAGAGATTTACAGGAAAAATTTGTTTTACCCAAAATAATTCACTCTCTTTTGAGAAATTCATAAGGATACCAAGTGCTTGTCTTCTGCAGGGAAAAAGAAGGATTTAAAAAAGAAACTGCCAGACAGGCAGCTCACAAATTGAGATGAGTTTTGTCCACATTATCTTTTCTAGAGAGTTTTTTTGAGGGTTGTGTGCATGTGTGTGTTGATGGGGTTTTTTTGTTATTTTTGCTTTTGTGGCTTCTGGGCTTTTCTCCACTTCCTGGAAATTCCTTCCCATAAAACCCAATCAGCTATATGGTTTTTTTTAAATCTCAAATTTGAAACAAACTTTTATCACCCTCTTCATTCTTTTAATTTTGTTTTCTATTTCAAGATTACTGAAACCCCTGTGTCTGTCCACATGTATGAGAATGCTGCAGACAACAAGAAATGTTGGTGAAACAGATCCAAGATCATCATAGCAGTTGTTAAATAAAATCTCAACATCCCAGTGGCAAAGATATGTTAAACAGAAGAACAGTACAGATATTGATGTCAAATATTTAAAATTGAATTGAACAACAGGAGAACAATTTTAAGTTGAAGATGGCATAAATCTTATTTAACTTGCATATCCAATAGGGTACTGTCACTGCAAATTTTTGATGTCTTTCCACTAGCAATTAAGGTGGTATGGTTGTGTGGACATCTGACTACATGCTAATGTTTTTGAAAAAGTCCTGGATGAAAATTTCACAGAATTACCAGTCCTGGAAAATGCTAAGTTCCAAACCGTATCAAAAGAAAGGTACAGGGAAGAAGAAATGAACTCCGATTCACTCCATAAAGGAAAGTCTAAAGGGCACAACTTACACATTAGGTCAGAGAGCTGTGTCTCAGTACCAGAAGAATGACCAGCATCCCTTATTCACATTCATCCTATAGCACTGTGTATAAATATTTCACAATTTGCCTGATCATATTTACTATAAGAATTTTAAATGTGGATCTGGGATGCACATTTTTTCATCAGCAGGGGAGTAGTGTTTTTCTGGAACAAACCCAAACAAACTCCAACAACAAACGAACAAAAAAAAAAATCACTGCTATCAATCCTGTCTTCAGTAGCTACCTGGTGAAATTCTATAAAAATTGTGAATTAAATACCCAGAATGGTGGGTGAAACAAAAATAAAGTGCCATTATTTTGGTGCTGGATGTGACAAAGCGTTTACAATTCCACTGAAGCTCTTAGTAAAAATAACATGAGATAGATAAGATAAAGAAAACTAAAACTCTGGTAAAAACCTATTTTTTTCTGAAATTCTCGTGGGACACTCTCAGATGATGGTAGCAGCTGAAACACTACTGATGTCCTGATGTCAGAGGCTCGAGTGAATGGTTGTACTGGAAAACTACTGCAAGATGAAAAAGCAGGTGTTAATCATCATTCAGTAAAGAAATGCTGTGGACAGGCCTCTCTCTTTCTGAATTGAGGAATTTTGCAGAATTATGCCTTTCCCCTCACGCAAAGGAATGAGGTTTCCCTGGATTTGTAAAATGAGACAGCACAGATCCACACCCAAAGTGGGTTTCAGATAAATCCTTCTGAGGCAGGCGGGCACCTTGGCAAAGAGGGTCCCGCTGCTCGCCCTCCTGTGACACAGCAAGGCCAGCAGGCACTGCGTCCACACCTGTAGAACTGAAGGAACCAACGTGCCTGGTTCCAATTAAGGTACAAACAACCCTGCTAAATTTATTTCATCCTTGGAAGTTCACACACGTGCTGGAACTATGGCCAAATCATTCCTCTGTTCTAAGTTCTAATAAAGAACCCGTCTTCATTTTATATTCCATTTAAAATGACAAAGACGTGGCAAAGTTGATCCCATCTGGAAGATAATATCTTAGAAAAGCAGCCAGGTTTTTGGGTCTTTTTTTTTTTTTCCTTTTGAAATCATGGGAAGCTTTTATTATATGCACTGGAATTTAACTATTACTGCTAAATCTTGTTAGGAAAGTATTAGAGTGTAGGGATGTACAAACCAAAGCTATTAACTTATTTGATGACTTGACTTAGTTATTCTATTAGCATACCTGATGGCTAAGATTAAGAATTCCAAAAGAGATTGGAATTGTAGCGGATAAATCTAAAATCTCAGGGTCTACGTTGTTTGAAAGAAATTATATATATATATATGTATATAGATATATATATATTTGTATCTCCAAGGAAGTGACTAAACAAGTGCACCAGAGGATTAATTTCCAACAGATTTTGTGTAGAGGGGGTGAGAGCAATGGAAAACTAACGTAAACACTCTTGAAAACAAAAGTAATTTTAAAGTACCTGTGGCTACAGTACAATCTTTTGTCACTGCTCTTATTAATAGAAGTAATTAAGTATTTCGTTTTATTATTATTATTTATTAAGTACTAAGTATTTAAGAAGTATTTAGTTGTTTTCCAGGAAATCCAAGTAACTCTTCTAGAGAGTAAACATTGCCTGTGTACAGGGTGGGCACAGGCACACCCAGACAAATGTGAATCAACGCGGGCACAGAAGCCCTCACCAGAGCATTGCAGAGGTGCCTGAAAGCATGAGCCCAGAAGCAGCACAGAACTGAGCGTGACCCTGCCATTTTTGGCACTGCAGAGACTTCTGCAGTGCTCTGGAGCTGCACCAAGTTGGGTTGGTACGAGTTTCATCCTGCGAGGTACAGCAGCTGTCTATTCCTAGAATGGAGGTTGCCTGCACTGTTATTTTAATGAAACCTCAGGCTCAGATTCCACGTTCCCTGTCAGGCACGGGATGCGTGAGGAATGCATGCAGCATGCTCTGCCTCGGAATGCAGAGCAGGAAAGCAGCTCAGGCAGGCAGAGCGCACTCTCCTAACAACAAATCTGAGAGAAAACTGCAGACAGCATTATTCTGCTCAGCAAGAACTTTCCTTCAACTGCTTTAGCTGCTCATATCATAACTATTCTGAAATCATAACTGGCAGTTCTCCCTGCCAAGGCTTTGGTTTGATAAAGGTCAGTCCAAAACTAAAATTTAAGTGTTATGGCATTTATCTTAAAATAGCAATTCACTCCTGGAATTGGAATTTACAAAAGGAATTGTGCCAAAACACTTGTGTTTGAAGTTTATGCTGATTCATCCAGCTGAAAGTTTGGCCACTGGCTGGGGAAGTAGTACACCAGACAACACATAAAGGATGATAAATGCAACCAGGACATACAGGAAATAAAAGCTGGAAGAACTCCAAGCACCTCCTCAGGCAACAGAATGTACAATCACTGCCTCTTGCAACAATTTTGACACAGCTTGCTGTGCAGAAAGTTGAGATGTTCTTTATGTAATCAATATATAAAGACAGATAAAGAGCATCTAACTGGAAAGTCAGGCACAGATAACCAAGCAACATCTGGTCCACACAAATTATCACAGAACTGGACAGAGGAAAAGGAATCAAGGCTGGAACAAAAAGTCTTTGATCCATGCAGAATCGTTACAGGTCTGACAGTCAATCCCTCGGGTCACCCAGGCAGTCAGAGAGCAGGAATAAGGAGAGGAAAGGAGGGCAGGGATTTGCAGCCACCCGTCCTTCAGACAGCACAACCAGTAGCTCAGCGTTTGCTGGCAAGAGCAGCAGCCTCAAATGCTTCCCTCTCCTTCCTTCAGCAGGCAGGTCCTGCAGACATTTGGCACTGGACCGGGAGGCATAGGGAACTCAGCAGGTTTTGTCCTTCTGCACAGCTGAGTGACAGATTCCAACTGCATGAGTCTTGTATCTTATCCCAGAATTTGCCCAAAGTAATTTTTTCTTTTTACTTCTTAATGTGCACATTCACAAACATGTATAATTTTCATCTTTTAGTTCTCCTCCGAAATGCTCACATACTCTTCAGAAAGGAAATAATTTATATCACTGTACTCTAACTAGCCATAGCTCCTGAAAACAGCTCCCAGATAAATGGGGAAAGACATTATTTTTAAAAAATCACAATTAGAAAGTATATTTGATTGCAAAATATGTGTCTTCTATTTGTTAAAGAATTGCTTTGTCCCATTTAAAACGCCAGTGCTCTGATTGCTGTGTGCTACTTGGAAGTGACTGCTGGAGAGCAGACTTGCAAAAGGCTATCACTAGAGAAAAATATTCCTGAGCCAAGTCTGTGTTCTGGTTCCCAGTCAGGACGACTGATGGTGACATGGCCTTAGGCAGCTGAAGAGAAAGTGGAGCCCAGTGCTCGTCCTCTGAACCCGCTCTGTACGAGCAGCTCTCTCAGAAGCACCTCTGCTGTTTGTGCAAACAGGGCAAGGGCAGACTGCAGGAACAACCTCCCAAGATGCCCCCAAGGAGAGCATTTCTGCTGTGGCTCAGAGCTGCAGAGCAAAATGGGTTAAAGCAGCGTGCCCAGGTGATCAGCACGCACAGGGGACAGGCACGGAATTAGGTCATCCTGCAGCAGCCTCAAGGATGCAGTAACCCAAGGCAGAAGCAGCTTTCAGAGAGTCATTTACAGCACACTCCTCACTGGCTGCTCCAGGGGAATAAAAACCTTCAGAGTTACTGCCCACCTGGGAGGTCAGTGCAGAGCAGCCAGTGCCCTGTAAATTCACATCCTACCTGATGGTGCAGTAACTTCCACCTGTCTGGAACTCCAAAGGTCCCAGGCTGAATTAATGGCTACGGCCCTGCCTGATCTAAAAAAAATACCTGCTGCACCCCAGTTCAGGGGGTACTTTTCTTTCACTTCAGTTTTTTCAATCCTTTTGATTGTAAATTCCTTTGGGCAGGGAGTGTCATATTTACACAGTGAGAGTCTGCTTGTGGGAGGATTTTGTAGCTGCTACTGTAAGAATAGTAAACATGAAAAGCAGAACTGGCAGAACAAAAGCTTAACAAAAACACGAATCATCACAATTTCCAATTCCAAAGTACCTAAATAGGGTAAGGCAAATATTTCAAGGATTTAGTCAAAACAGCTCTTCAAAACATAGAAATATGTGGTGTCTACACTTCATAAACCAACAGAACATTTCCTTTTGTTTGCAATACTTCTCCAGAAAAGCCCAAGGTGCCAGTGGAGACCTTCTGAAACCCAAAACCAAATTTGTGAGCTTGCTAGTCTGCATCTGAAAAAAAAGAGTCATACAGCTCAAAACTGGAGGGCAAAACATGAAACGGGAAAAACCTCTGCATACAAATCCCCCCTTGGTACCTGCTAGGCTTGGGCACCTGTGACCTGCAGCCAAGGCGCCTCAGCCTGAATCTTGCAGCAACTGCAGTGCTGTGAAAAAGCTGAACAGGTGCACATGGGACACTGCAGGGGCAGGGGTAAGAGCAGCCCCTGTGGCAAAGCCAATCTAACAACATACAGCTACAATTTTTACTTTACTTATCAACTTTAATGAAGATGCTTCTACGCATACACAGTGATGAAAATGGGGCGCTGCACACTGCCTTAATGTCAAATGCACAGTGCTGATGCTTGTGAGTGATGAAATGCTTCATCTCTCTGCCCAGAGAGAATAGGGATGGTTACCTTATTTATTATTTACATTGCAGTAATGACCTGAGACTAAATCCATATACTTTTCTGCTAGCATAGACATTACTTGTGAATGTGTCTTTAGTAGATCATTCTTTTACAGGCCTTTGTAAAATGTTTAATGTGAAACTCAAAGAGAACTGATAATGGCTGGGACCTCAGATACTGAACTCATTGTCTACTCTGCTTCCAGGAACACCTTATTCCTCTCTGCACTTGCCACCTGCCAATAATCATCTGATAGCTCTCATTTCCCTGCCCCCATCTCCTTGGAGCATTGATTATCTTTTAGCTCTTTACACAGCACTAGTTTCTGCCCATGACCAGGGGACCACAAAGCCACAGGAAGAGCAGCAAAGCCAAATGCAGTATGATCACCACGCACAGGCAGTTGAAGAGTTAATAGCTTTGCCCAAGACTAAACCCAGGGTTGAAGGTAGTCTTGATCATTAAGCCACAGAATTTTGAATTCACAAAGCTAACTATGTTTCTAGATGAAAAAATTAATTAGCTCTGCATGGGGGCCACAACCTAACAAATATACCAACAGCTGTGCTGATAGGACAACACAACAGCAAGAGCCAGGGATGAAAATGTGAGCAAACACTAATGTTGAGTGATAAAGGTTACAGTAACTACTAGGTGTCCACAGTAAATCAAAATCATTGGAAAAACTCAGACATATGTGGTAAAAGCTAATCTAATCATACAGTGATTGGTTTGACAAGCAGCTTCTGATTACTCCTTATGCAAGTAAGAGAAAAAAAGGGATATTTCTAAATTTATGAAATGAAACCAGATGTATGTTGGTGCTTTCTTGAGTTGGCTGAAAGCATGCAACAGAAATGTTCATAGGATCATATCTGTTTTCATGGCAGAGTGTCAAAACACAGGTTGACAGTTTCATCTTGAACACTTTAAGACATTTTCTTCTGAAATGTTGACATTTACATTTTATCTCAATTGGCATAATGACAAAAAATCATTTTGTTGTATAAAAAGTGAAGGCTTTTTCCAGTATCTCTCTTTTATGAAAAAATCAGTTTTGCAACCTAATAAAAGGTAAAATCTGTTTTCTGTATTTCAGAACGTGCACCTATTTTGTATTTTTTTGAAAGTTATCAAGAAACAAGTTTCAATTCACTTGTTTGCTCACTTTGGCATAGGAGTCATATATGGTCACTTCAGGAGCAGGACTTTTGAAGTCCGTGTATGTTCAGGTGGTTGAATGACCTGGAACAATTGAAATTAAGGGAAATATCCACTAAACTATGGATGTTTCCAGCTTTCAGCAAAACAGAAGAATTTTCACTGCAAATACTATTTTAAATCAGCATGAACAAATCAGAATGAAGTATTAGCTACCCTTTTATTTCTGGATTCAGGAACAAATTTAGATTAAACCTTACTTTAGGATATATCAAGCATCTACTGACGCAAAATATGTTTTACAAAAATGGTCACTGTATAAAGGGGGAGAAAGTAATATAAAAGCTTTTATTTGTTCATAGTTATGATTTAAGAGTGCCAAAGTAAACACATAATTACTTTTAGAATGGAAGTTAAGTTACTGATGTATTTCAAATGGGAGGGCAGTCAGGTGAAGTGCTTTTGACAATATTTTTCCCGTGCTTTTAGCACATACCGCTAACAATCTAATGAGGTGCCTTTCTAGTATGAACTGTAGGTCAGAAAAATCTATGATAAAAGTAATGATTCTCTTTTTCAAAATCTGTGGGTCAAAGAAGAGGCATGACATGACTACATAGCAACTTTGCTCTGTAATGTTAATTTTGGCTGTGTTCCTGCCTTTCCCACTCCCAAGAGGTACATTGTCAATCTCCTCACACATCATTGATGGCAGTAATTTGCTTGCCTGCTAACAGATGAAAAGCTTTCTGTTATGAGATATATTTAATAAAATTTTCTATCTCTTCCTCCTGGGCCCATTATTACCAATTGAAATGTATTTATTATGGCAAAAAAGGTGATGCCTCAAGCTGAGGGCTATTGTCACACACACTTATTTCAAATCTATGATGACAATACACAAGCACTGTTACACCAAGGAAAGAATCCATGTCACATCTCCCAGCCTCAGGGTGTCAACCCACCCCAAAGGCCAACATTCCTCACTTTTCTCAGCTGGAACATCCTCTTTGAAAATAAGGTCACATATTCCATCCCATTCATATTTACTCTAAAAAAGTATATATCTCCATTAACATCATGGACGGGTTGTTTCTTTGTTCTGCCAGATTAACCAAACATTTTGTATGTACAGACAATACATTTGTTCTATTGAAACTGTTACCTCAACTTAAAAATTTACTACACCCTCTTTATTTTCTCCCACTCTGTACATCTAATACATTTAACTAAAATATTGAGAGATGGTTACAGATGGTAAAATGCATTTCTACATCTTCGAAGTGCCCCGGTCACTCGGGGATATTTGCATCTCTATTCTTTTGTTGGTTTTGCTCTTTTAAGGTGAAATATCTCATACTTCCCTTTCAGAGTAAATAAAAGTGTTTGAAGTCCCAAGAATCTCAAGAGTCAAGAAAACCATTTTCTACTGAACTACCCTTTCAACTGGCTTAAATGAAATTTCAGCTGAAAAACCCCACAGCAGAGCGTGGTGCTTCTCACTGGTGATATCATGAACAGAACTCACAGTGCTGCTGCTTTTTTCTTTACTTTTTCCCATCTATTTTCTCCACCTGTGTTCCAACCAGACAGTTGTTTCTCTGTGAATGTGGAAAAGAAAGATAAAATCCAGGCCAAATTAAGTTGTTACCTCTGACAGCAGACCAAGAAAGCAAAACCTTTTCTAAAATTTAACTTTTACATTGGCTTCCCACACCAGCTGCACAAGTTGTTCTGTCCTGGTAGTTGTTGACAGTAGCTATGAAAAGAATAATATATTCGTTTTCAAAATTGTACTTATAAATAACCCTTCCATGACAGCTGGACCAGACATTTTCCTGTCCTAAATGAGGTGTGCTTAGGGAGGAGCAGGAGAAAGAAGAGAGAAAAACAGGCACTTTTTGGTACTGCAGTTATACTTTCAGCTGGTTCACTCTCTAACCCTCTTTCTCTCATTCAAAATTAACTGATAAAAAGGAAGACATGTAGCAACACCGTTAAATGAAAAGAAGACCATTATCTTGACAAAAGAAGAAAGGAACTTCAGGATTGAGTTTCTTAAGTAAAAGACATTTATCTTTTCAACAGTCGGTCAGGAGCTACATTTGTTATGCCTGTATTTGTTAAGCAAAAACGAGTAGAACAGTTTGGGTACTTAATAAAGAAAGAGGGATCTTGAACAAAAAATTTATAAGGATTGTACATTTCACGGACATATGCCAGTTCTAATGAAGTTGGGGTTTCCTTGTAAGGAAGTCTCTGGCAGCAGAGACTCAGATCAACATATGGAAAGGGAAAAAAACTAAACCAAAGGAAACAAACAATAATAAAACCCCACAATTAAAACAATAAATAGGGGGAAAAGGATATCAGATTCAAATCTCTGCTTGTTTAGAGACTGTGAATTCCCTACACAGCTTCTTTCTTAAAACGTAAATTTTTCACTCACTCTCATGAAAAATATAGGTCTTAGTTCCTTCTCACTTTAGAATGGAAATGTCAACACCCTGCAGATTGGAAGAGAGCATCTCATCTGGCCTATGGCAGCCAGATCCAGAGGGCACCTCGGAGCTGATTATTGGAGCCACGTGAGTGGCAGAATGTATTCCTCTTACCCAGAGAGTCGGACCCAAGAGCTGCTGTTATATATTCCCTTCTGTGTGACAGAGATCAGCCCCTTCCTTTCCAAACTTAAAGAGAAGGTTATGGAAAAGTGGTAACAGCCCCATGACCAGCACACTTCTTCTCACTCCCCTGTATCTGATGGTTCAACTTTAACACAAACACCCTCAAGGGAGATGATGGGGATCTCTTTAATATTCTGCAGAATTCCAGCTTATGACATCTCTTTGTTTGAGGTCTGTAGAAGGAGGCATTAGAAGGCTTCACAAAAAGGCAAATGCAGCAACACAGGGAACAAGAGGGGATGATGCACTTTCCCTTGGGCAGTGGCCCTTGGCTCTAAGCATCAGATTCCCAGCTGCTGCTGAATGATCAAGGAGCAGGAGAGGAAGCAGATTGCTTTTTGTCTGCAGGAGGCCACGAGATTAGCTGCTGTGCCTTCTGTAAGCATCACTGTAATTGTGGTCTTGAGAAAAAGCCAATACATAACTTCAGACAAGGATTAAACTAAATCCAACTTATCTGGAAACTGAAGCAACATCAGCTGCTCCTTGTCTCGAGTGGCAGATTTAGGCTCAAGCACACATCTCAACCGGGCTGTAATTTTCCTCAGGCGTTTCCTTTGTTCCAGAAGAAGCCTCACATACACCTCCTGCATTTTAAGGTGCAGAATCATAATTAAGGTAATGAGAAGAAGGTTGCAATAAGTTAATGTTCATTTTGTCCTTGCCCAACCATTGTTATTCAAGTTGGTGTTGGGTGAGATAATTCATAATTTCAATTTAAGTGCCATGAAGGGTGCATAGATCTTTATTTACTTGTGCATGTAAATAAATAATATAACCTCATTCATCTACTAACTGCCCTGAAAAGATGGTTTCAAAACTCCTTGCTGCATTGCAACGCCTGCCTTGCCACCACCTCAGAGCCTGCTGGCAGGGCACTGCGCGGCTGTAGGTACCTGAGCTGTTCTGTGCACTGCAGAGCACCAGAGACCTGCCCTGCTGTCCCAAATGCTGCACAAAATCACTAAATACAGCAGCAACTCAGCCCTATTCCAACCTCGATGGCTGTAAGACAAACAATTACAAACGTTCAGCTACATAGAACCAGCTAAATTCTTTACCACAGTGGGATCATTTTCCTTGTTCGAGGACCAGTGAATTACAAACTGTCTCACCTGGAGTCACAGGAACTCAGTTTCTAAATTAAGTTTTCTCTCTGTGCTATGGAGCAGTAACTGTAATTTAGTTAACTCAAATGTCAGCACTGGAAACATTCCCCTGAAAGCCTGTTTGCATGCTAAATGCAAGGTGCTTAATCTCTTACCATCACAGAAGCCTCTGCATGTGCTGGAATTATTTTCTCATGCAACAAATCCACTAATTAAGAGTAGAAAAGTCATCATAAAAATCACAATTCCTAAAATTAATAGAATGTCTCATACTTGCAAGCATCATGCAAAGGTTAAAAAAATTACAAATTAACCCATGGACTATTCACTGAGACGCAGAGAAGTACCACGGTTCCAAAACAAATGGCAGAAAAGAAAACCAGTACAAAGACAATATTGCTAATATTGGTAGTAGGAGAGCAGCCCTGCCTGAGTATTTCCAAATCACTGACATTCTAGCAGATCAACATTTTTCCTTAATACATCATCTTTGCTGTACTTTTTTAAGCATGTCTTTGCAAATCTTTTTTTATAGCAATGCCTGAAACAGAAAATCATGATGTTAAGACAGATATTAAAAGAGTGGAAGGCTCTGGAACAGCAAAAAGTATTTTCAAAAATATGGAAATATTACATAGGAAAGAGATTAATTTAGTTAATTCATTAAGTCAGTAGGGGAATTAATCACAATCTAAAGTACTAACATGAGGTTGGTCTATGACAGTAGACCACGTATTCATGGAGCCAAAAAAAAGATAATAAGATCCAAGAAAGTTGGGACCTAAAACTGAAATTGGGATGCATACCCAATTTTTAATCCCCCCAGAAGGAATTTTACAGTTTGTTTTCTTGTTGTTAATGCTGAAATGACATTCAAGGGATTTTTAGACTGTTCTAGCTATCACTGGTTCTTGACCTAGTTAAAACCAACCCACAGCCACCAATAGTTTTCCCATAGGCAGACATTGCAAACAACAGTTATTGCCATACACTTCTATCTTCTTGACAAAGTGAAGCTGAAGTCCTGCTATTTATTTTCTGATTGGGAACAACCATGCACTTGTACCCAGCTGAACATAAAAGAGGAAACACAGATCTGGGATCAGGTTATCCCAAGCCCTTAGTTTTCTCCTAAATGTGTTTTGTAATTTTGTATATTAAACCAAATTCGAGTCAAACTTAGAAAATTTAAATATTAAAATGTTTGTACACTGAATAAAGTGGAGACTGATCACTTCTTGCTTTTCTGTCATCCAAGCTTTGGGCCTTCAAAAGTCATGTGGTTAGTGTAGAAAAAAAACAACTCTGTGATGCAGTGAAGTCAACAGCTTGTGATAGAACTGACAGTCCTTAAAAGCTATTTAGAGAGAGAAAAACATCCTTAAGAGATGGCTTCTAGGGGCTTGCTATTTAATAGTATTTCCTGCAGAAAATACTTGGTAGGGGGCAACTCTTGAATATTTCAGATTCTTGGTCCTTAAATGATTTATGCACAGGGACTGTGGAGATGCAGGAAACCCCAGCAGTTCAGGTAGGTTGCAACTATATTCAGACAGACAGACAGACAGATTCTTATTTAGACTCCATATGAAAGACAAAAGTACCAGTGCAAGAGATTAAATTTCCAAGGCTGGAGCAGCTGCCAAGTAGTCACTACCCAGTTTCTGTTGCCATTCAGAGTCCTGTGCTATCAAGGCTTAGAAAATTTGCACACTTTTCTTTTGCAACAATGGAGACACTGGAGAAAGTTGCTGCAAAACCAATCCTGGGACTTGGATGGTGTTGCTGTGATCAGGGATGAAGTAGGAGGAAGATGAAAATGGGCTGCTGAAGTGCTGCCTTGTAGGCCTGGAGATTTCTGTAAGAAGATTTTAAATTCTAGTGAAAAAGAACTTTTGGATGATTTGTGGCATGCAGCTAATAATTACTAAAGCCTTGAAAGGATTAGTTTCAATGATTTAGCCAAACTGCTAATATTAAAAATACCAAAACTTCATTTACACCACTTATTATATTTTCAGATATATACCATGAGAGTAGTTATTTAGTTTGAAAGAAACCTTGAGCCAACAAAAGCTGTTCTGAATACTGCCTTTCTCTGGTCTTGATTAGCAGCAGGAGGGCAGACTTCCCAGAAGCCAGTGTAAGTGCAGTTATAGCACAAAAAGGGTAAAATACTTTCATGTTTGGATAAGCAGATTTTCAACAGTGAAAAAAAAAATAAAATGCTTGCTTTACAAAAAAAGGAAAAATTAAAAAGAGTCAAGATGCTTGTGCCCCAGCCAGTTTGTGGCAACCATTCACCATTTGGAGGGCGTTTCCCTCATTCACTGGCAATAATCTAAATCTTTACTGTTCTAATGCACCTTGAAACACTGAAAAAGACAATTTCTGCATTTCTGAAGCAAAGAAAAATTTTTCCACCAGGATTTTTAGGAGCAGCACTGGGTTCCCAGACCTGTGTTCTTTCCCACCTCAAGGGGAGGCAGTGCATAAATGAATTATGTGGGTACAGCTCTGAGCAGCAGACGTTTGGTCCGGAGTGAGGATCTTTCTGCACTTCTTCTGTTCTTTTTGCACATGTTCTCACCATACCAGACCTGGTGGAAAAGGCATCTGCCAGTGTTTACTCCCAACACACTTCCCTATTTGTTCCTCCTCATAAATGGCAACACTTGTGACAGTTATCTAAACGCAAAAAGCTGTTTTAGTTCCACTCAGGAGTGCACTGGCACTCAAAGGAATCATTTTACCTAAGGGGATATTTACTTCTTTCTGAAAAAATCCCAGTGATAATGTTATGTATTCATTCATGGCACACTATTCTTTTATATCTTAGACCTTTAAAATAGAAGGATCAATAGGAGGTGGAGGATTTTTACCCTCCAAAATTTTATAAGCAGTAAATGATCACCCTTGGAGCACCCTAGTAAGAAAATAATGACTGTTCTTCCCTGTTACTTTGATGAAGAGAGACAGGAAGGTAAGAACATTTTCAAGAGTGCCCAGGTATATGGGACTCTCAGTTTAAGGCAATGAAAGCTTAATTTTCAGAGAGTCGACTGAATAGTTGCAGAAAACCATAGTAGAGAAAGCAGGGGAAAGGAATCAAATATTTATGCCAAGATCAAAAAGCAAAAACCCCACAAAAATTAAAGCTTTGTGAAGGAATGAACCCCTTTGAAATAATCTTCTGAGGAAATTTTCAAAACATGGATGGAGGCAATGAATGACTGAGATGGTTCTGGCAGCCAGGACTTATTTCTCACTTTATTCTTGTAAAGGGGCTAAGGCAAATATTGCAGTTGCACACAAAAAAATTATCTATAGAAGCTAAAACTTATTCTGTGCTGAAGAGAACTCTGCCTCATGACACCTCTGAGGTGTAGAACATTCACCCAGTGGAGGTGACAGAGAACACTATTCCTTGGTTGAAGACATGACAGTTTACCTATGGCAGCTTACCTGAGTTGTAAATTTGACAAGTTGTCTTGTAAAATAATGTCATAGCACAGTTATTTGGCATTCCCATAGGTATTTTATCAGTTTTATCTTTTTATATAATAAAACAAAAAGAAGAAACTTGAATGTAGGTTGTCCCATGGGCTTACTTTTGTGGAACAGGGTGGAAAGGAGGAAGGAGAGAGGAAGAAATCATATTCTGTAAAAATGTGGAAACCCACTCAAATCTATTTTAAGCATAACTTCTGTAAAAAGAATCATCTGAGCATCAATTCCTATTTAATACAAGTCTCACGATTCGAAACCAGATTGATAAGATAGACTTAAAGTACATAATTTAGTAAGTTTTTACACAGTTATATGTCTCTGCCATGTCATTAGCTTTGAAGTAAAATTGGGCTTTTTTATCACAAATCTTGCCACCCAGATAAGTGAACAGATGCACGAGGCACTTGCTTTTCTGGCCAGGTTCAGTGGGGGAGCGTCTGGACCTCAACTGTTCTCTCTGAAAGTGATTTCTACCCATTTTTCTCCCAAGTGCACAAGAATATCCTCTAAAACCCCACTGCAAACAACTGAGTCTAAAAATAGTCATTCTAGTCATAAAGAGACAATATTTTTCTTGCTGGAAAAACCTGGTAATAAAATCATTACAAGCCAAACAGTGCAGATTTCATTGTGGGAGCTCACTTCACCACAGCAAAATACACAGTCACAGCAACACAACACAGCTGAAGTCTCACCAAATATAAACTCAGCTATCACAAATAGATATAAAGTTCAGTACAAAAATAACAGGGACAACACTGCAGAGAAAGGAACACTGACAACACAGGCTTTTTTTACTCCCTTTTACAGGCCCAAAATATTGAGCAGAATAAGGAAGAGATGTTTCAAATTATACCCCAAAAACCTTCCATTAGAGAGTAAATTAAGAAAAGTATGTACATCAGGGAAACAGGGAGAGAGACAGAAAAACTGAAATAATACATTCATGACTTATGACATGTAGATACAAGTCATCAATTTTGAAATGCAGAATAATGCAAAATATAGAACAAAACTTGTAATTCCTTAGCAACAGCAATAAGGAGAGGAGTATAGAAGTGTCAAAGAAAGGTCATAAAGGACAGCCTTGATACCTCACAAAGGAACACAGTAGGAATAATACCTGGATTAAACTCCAGCTGCCTTGTGTTGACAGTCTGGAGTGCAGGGATGGGAGGGAGGGGAAGGGTGCAGAGCATAAATCGACATGGGGGTAAACGTTTTAATAAAACTCAAATTTTTAAATTAATACCATGGGATTAGCATTCAAAATGCTGAGGCATTTGGTTTTTTTTCTTTTTTCATTACATGACTGTTTTATTCTGAATTAAGCATTTTAATTTGTTGAACTAGCCATAAAAGAATGATATTTACATTGCTTTATAGCCCCATAAAATTAAAAAAAAAATAACACATATGTTGCTTACCAAGATAACATCTCTAATAATCCTCTCACAGGGACTGACAAGAAGATGAGAACTTTACAATGGATATGAACTGAAGATAAAATACAGGATTAAAAATAAAATATAGAACAAGATTTATTTTTAATTAATTCACATGCCACCTCCATTCGGTTAATGTACGTGGGTGAGCTGCATTAAACCCACAGTGTTCTTACCCTGAAAAGAGTCAGACCTTAAAAAGTGTCTCTCTTAAGTAGGTAGGTAGGACAGTGTATCACTGAAAGTTGAGAGGACCTGCTCCATTTCAGACATTCACACTAAACTTCTTTTTTACACAAAAATAAGAACACACACACATCACTGCCTGCTAATTTTGCTAAAGCTAAGAAAACAAATGTGGGTAACGGTGGATGTGGAAAATTACATGGGCATACTCACCTAAAACGGGCTCAGACAAAGTATTTAAAACAATTTGAAAAGTTTCACTGCAAACTTGCTCATAAATTCCTAATGTTAGTCTCTCATATAGAGACTGAGTAGGAACAGAAGGCAAGATAAAGCCTCAGAGTGCCTGCATTAAAAAAAGCTACAATTTACTTGAAACTTCACATTCTTAAATAAATGTTTTCAAGTCTAAAAAAATTGCAACGTGCAAATTATAGCATAGGTTCTAATCATTTACAATATGGGAGGATGGAGTGTGGCTTCTAGGTGTGTACAGATGAAAACTCAATTTTTTAATTTTGGGGACTTCTCATCTATGACCTTTTGCAGCCTACCTTCAATCTGTGTAAACTTTCTCACTCACAGTGGCTGGATAGTACATTAACTGTTTTTCCACAGCTTCACAAGATCAGCCAGGACTTTGTCAAATGGGACAGACTATCCCAAACGCTCAGTGAAGCTGCTGATTCTGAGGACCAGATGGACACACGTGACTCCTGGTGATCAGATCAGAGACACAGGGCCTAGAGCTCTCAGGATCTATCTTACTTTCTTGAATCCATCTTGAAAGGATGGGCAAAGTCTTAGTAAGTTTTTAAAGAACTGACTCATCAACCAAAATAGGACCAGCATTACAGGTGTGATGAGGGAGGTCCACAGGGATAATCTGTAAGAGGTGGGAATGCCATAGAAACTGTGAGGAAAATTAAGGGGATGCACCTTGTGCTTTGAGATCCCATTGTTATTACAGCAGGTCAAGCACTGAGACAAATCCTAACAGCTCTGCATCCGAGTCTGGCACCATCCCACCAAACAGTGTGGGGAGAAGAGCCGTGCTTCTGTAAAACTACAGATCAAAATCAAAAATCCTTGCAAAAGGAGAAGCAGAGTCAAATGCATGGGGAATTGGAAGGGCCAGAGCAGAAACTGGCCCCAAGCCACAGAGTCTTTTTTCACTTCAAAGCAGAGGGAAGCAGTGGGATGGTGGAAGCACAATCTGCTGCTGGCAGCAGCCTCTGTGCGGGCTGTGGGTCCCGCTGGCCTGCCTGGCTACCACAGCTGAGCACACCAATCACCAGCTCTCTCTCACGATTAAAGAATTCCCAATAATAAATTCTGTTTTCTAATTTTCAAACAGCGTGGTGCCTGAGCTTGGGCCAACAAGCCATCAGTCACAGAGTGGCCTTTGCTGCAGAAAGCAAGGGTGGTGGCACAAATGACATTGTGAGCAGCATTTAGAGCACAGGTTTATTTTGGGGAACTGGTCAGATAATATCAACTCTTCTGGAGTGTCAATGGGCCTGAGATCCACAGTGTAAATGGAAAGAAGTCACCTACAGGGGTGGCACTTGACCTTTTACCAGAGTGAACGTTAATGGATAGTAGCAATTAGATGTCAAAAAAAAAATTGTGGGAGAGTAAGAAGTCATCCAGATTCCCTGTATATCATAGCCACAAATATCTTTGTACCAATTCCTTAAAGTGTAATATTTTTGTTTCATTTTTTGTGATTTTATGGGAATATAATATTTTCTCTCCCTCTGC
The DNA here is from genome assembly GCA_013390045.1 of Picathartes gymnocephalus. Taxonomy (NCBI): domain Eukaryota; kingdom Metazoa; phylum Chordata; class Aves; order Passeriformes; family Picathartidae; genus Picathartes; species Picathartes gymnocephalus. The sequence goes on along the minus strand of WEKY01003525.1, from coordinate 477,735 downwards.
CTTGTTTTTCCATTAGTTTTATAGGTGCCTTCTGTTATATCACTGACTGAGAAACCCAGATGGATTTGGAGACTGCATGGTTCCTCCTAGTCCTGCCATACATTAATTGAATGCTTCTTAATAATCCACACAGTTATTTTGATGACAAATTTCAGAGAGATTTGGGCCAGATTTTTCACTTAGTTTTGTGTGCCAAATTTTTTACAGACTTTTTTTTTTGGGTGAGGGGGTGTGTACAAATTGGCATTTTATATTGAAAAATACCTCCCACAAATCCTAAAATAAGGACAAAAAGATGGTCAGAAACATCTCCTGCATTTGTCAGTTCCTTCAACCTCAGGAATTTGGTTTACAGTTAAAAAAACTTTATGTCTTATTGGTTCTAGTGTTTAATAATGATAGATTTGCTGGTTGACTAGAGGATACCTTCTAGCAGATGTCATTTTCAATGCTTCATATTGCTGGATTCTTACCCTTTGGTAGCAAGGCAACATTTACAGGAGAAATCACAATCTTTTCGTCAGCCACAGAAGCACTGTAAGGCCAGAATCCAGCAAATAACAGTTATGAAAAATATGATCAGGTCAGTCAGTCACTCCACAGACCAGAGAAGTGATCTCCAAGTCACCCACCCACAAGCATAACTTCACCCCTTCCAAAGACATTTCAGCCTCAAGATATCCAAATGCAGAGCTTGCAACAGACTGAAACTCAAACTTCAGGCTTCCCAGAGAACAGTTGCTATTTTTACAAATAAATTACATACATTTCCCCTCAAGTTTTGCTGCTCAGTAATTCAATTTGAAAAACAATGTTATTGTTGCCACATGGTATCTAGGAGGAAAGGTAGACAATTTGCATGAGTACTTTTTTTTCTCTAAAAGTCATCATTTAAATTTTTCATTTTTATTTGCAGATTTGTATTACACTGGAGAACATTTTGCAAAAAGAAAATTACAACTAATATGACAAAGTCCTATGCTCTATTTGGGGATCAAAAGCATTTTCATAGAATGATTTGGCTTGGAAACGACCTGATGATATGATTCCAAACCAAAAGGACAAAAAAGACAACGTTTCTCTGCATACATATTGGAAAGTGCTACCTGATGCTGCTATTGGACTCCTTTGCTATAGATTAACGTGTTAATGTTAAACTTCTTCAGCTAAACCTCTTCTCTATGAGCCATCAGGAACTTCTGAGTTTCAAGGCAGAAGTTTTTGCTTCATTTATATAAAAGGAGGTGTTTGGCTTTGTCAGCCAAAATGAACCAGGATACTCAGTTGTGGAAAAATGCCAAGTCTGCTATCAAAATTTCCCATGTAATACCAGCTTCTGTTACCACCGGGTGTGCTGACATTCACCCACCACTCAGGATTTACAGAAGGTGTGCACAGCAAGGAGTGCAAGTGGGAGCCCTGTTCCTTGCCCTACCTGAACCTATAGAATGATTCCTTTTTCTCTTTGGAAAACTGGAGGCCATGACCCTGCTATGGGGCAGTAAGTGGCAGAAGGAGTAAGGAATTTCAGGTGTAGTGTGTAAGGAAGGACACATTTCATCCAGCTCCATTCTTTATTGGCCACAGTCTGCAGTCTGAGCCAGGGGATAAGTTCACTATATGAAAGCTGATTTTGCTCAAGAATATGTTCCTATTGTTGCCTCCCTTCTAAGAAGTTTTGAAGGCAAATCTAACGAGCCATAGGCTCAGATCCAGGTAGGTATACATTTACCACTGTGTGGAGAGAAGTAAACATCACAAGACAAGGACAGAACGTAATCCTTGCTGATAACACAAACAAACAGAAAGCACTCTGAGACACATCAGTTGTTTTGACCAAGAGAACTGTTTGCTTCATTGGTTTATTGCAGAATGAAGCCCTGCCATTTCACACAGGTCTGATTAAGCAAGGTGACAGATCAGCTTTGGGCTATGTATTTAGCTATGAAGTTGGTGGATGTCTCTTCTACATGCATGACTGTAATAGACACATGAGAATAAAAATAGCTGTCTTACATATATTCATATCTATTGTCTGGTTTTGAAACCCTGGAGGACAAATGTGAGTTGTCATCCCCTTTCTCTCCCCCAAGTCAAATGACTTTGAAACAGTAATGACTACCAGAATTAATAGCTCTGGGTTAGCTCAAAGATATGAATAAACTCTGGCAATGTTACATGCCACAGCTTGCAAAATAGATACAGAAGAAACCAGTAAATTGTGCCTTAAAAGCACAAAATCATTCTGAGGGATTTTACTTAAGAGTAGTTCCTACAGATTCTACAGAAAGGAAAAAAAGCAGAATGTCAAAAGAAATGACTGTGTAACCTTCCAAAGCAATTCAACTTCCTGTCTCTGCCACATTACTTACACACAAGAATGTAATTTTAACTTGATTTTAGCTTAAACTTACTATATTTCAAGGAAATTTACCTGACAAGAAAGATTGTTTAAAGGGAACTTTTGAGCTCCTCAAGTAATTTTTCCACTAATTCCTAAAAAGACATTTACCACCTTGTATTTTTATTTATTTTAAGATCAGAAGGCATTAAGCCTCTTGCAGCCAGCATTATGTAAACTGCATCATATAGGTGGCTCCAGCACAAACCTGAATATTTTCTCCAAGAGTGACTGATAAAAGTTTGTCTTGTCTCATTTTAACAAATGCTGTCCTGTGGTTAATTCACTTTGCACAAAGTTGGGATATTTGCAAGTACACAGCTACTTAACATTCCTGTACAGTCATGTCACCATAGGAGCAGCAATAAATAATGTCACCCATACAGCTCAACAGCCCAGTGCTAGCAAGGTTATTTATTTCTGAGCAGTCAATCCTGAGGCTTTTTAATGCATTGTGACTCTTAAACTCATCAGCAGATTACCCTCTAGGCAGAGCAAATTACAGAATCTGCTTGCTCTCTGTCATTGAAAGACCTAACCATTTATAGCAAAACAAATTCATAACAAATTTTACAAACTGGGCATTTACAGTAAAATAAATTCAGGTTTCACGATAAGAAAGCATATTTCTGCTCCACAAGGTAGCATATACTCAGTTAATTGTCAATACAATCGTCAGTACTTAATTCCTGTAGTTTACTAAAGCTATTGGAGTTAAACTAGTAGCAGTTTTTTCTTCTATAAATAAATAGGATTTTTTCCTCATCTAGATAATTTAACACCTCCTTAAAGAATTTATTTATCCAGTGGTTCATGGCAATTTATGACTGTGTGCAAACATTACATAAAAGTGATAGTGTTAATGTGAGGGAAAAAAAAATCCCTGAACTCTTCTTCAGAAGAATTTAACTTTAAATATTTAGCATCCTAATTCACAGCTACCACTAAATGCACTCTTATACTGCTAATTTATTTTGAAAGATATCATTCGATATTAACTAGACCCAGCACAACCAGGAAATTACTCCAGTGTGAACTTACAGTGGCATAATTAAAGCAAACAGTTTCACAAGCAGTAGAATCAGAGGAAGCTGGTTTCTCACGGGCTTATATTTCACAGATTTTTCTGGGTCTAACACAGACCAAGACTGAACTGATGCTTTCTTGAGTTGGTTGTCCTTTATCTTGGCATTCTAGAATATAATATCTGAACCCATGAGTCAAAAACTCTTCTACTCTACCAGAACACTTAGATCCACTTAATTTGTAGGATAGATTTGAAACTCTAGTCAAGTTTGGCTGAAATTTTCTACATGTAAAAAAGGTAAAGGTGAGGTGGCAGTAGAAAATGACCAACAGGACTTCCTGCTTCCTGATGGAGTTTGTGTCAAATCAGTCATTTGAGCCCAAATTCTCCAAGGAATCCACGTGTTGAGGGACAGTTAAGATCCCTGATTCCCAGGCCCCCAGCACATGAGATGCACTGTCTGATATCAGATACGTGGAAGGAACGGCCAATTACTGCAGCAGGGATGTGTCACTGCAGCACTCCAGAGCCTGTTCACAGCAACCTGGTGACAGTGAGACCTTTCAGCTACACCAGGGTCACCAGACCTGGCCTTCTGCTCAAGCGGGATTTCCCCTCCCTCGAGCCTCAGAAAGTTCTGTTCCATGGCCTTCAGGCAGGTGATTTGCAGATGTGGGTGTGTGTCAGGGGGATGATGCAGATGAAATGATTTCTTTTCTTCAGACCCAAACTGGAAAGCTTGCTTTTCTTGGAGACTAATAGAAAAGTTAAGTTTTGATCCCTTGGTCTAAAGAGGCAGATAAGACATATTCTTGAGCTTCAAAAACCTCTGGGCATTTGCTGTAGAATTCTATAAATATTTTAACAAAGAAATGTTTCTTGTCCTTTTCCATTTTAACCTAAAGACTTGCTCAGATGAAACACCTTATAGAGGTCTATTTTATTTATATATAGTCATTTTTCATGGTGGTAAAAAAAACCTTTTTCATTTAACTCTGCTTGTTCAGATTACATTCTTGCATTTTCCTGTACAACAGATAAGAGAAGTGTCAGTCATCTCATCACAACCTCATTTACCATTAAACTTTAAAAGAGCAAACCATGCACTTATATCAATTAGTCTTAGTCTTGCTACTCTTGAGCCAAAACACTGTCACCTTGTCAAAAATCAGAGAAATAATTTCATTGATGTTTCTTGGTGCTTCAAGATGATTTTCACAAACAAAATGATCCAAAGATCCACAGACCTACATTCATTTGCAAAAATTAATCATGCCTGCACGAAAAATACAGGCAGAGAAGCCAAGAATCTGAACAGGATTCGACATGAAAATAACTCTGGATACTTCATTTATTAACATGACGTTGTATTTAAAAATTTCTCTTGGAATTTGAAGCCAGTAAATTTTAGCATTTTCAGTGTTGTTTTTGCAAGGAAGGAAGAAGAAACTGCCCATGCCTTGTACAGAGGCTTCCCTAGCAAATTTGCAGGAACTATTGCTTCTGAAGTGCAATCTCATGCTGAGCTGCCCAAAATAGTCCAATTCCACGTTTGCTACAGATCTGTAAGGAGAAGAAAGATCTTGATTGATTCTATTGATTCCTGAGCTCACAACACCTGTGTAAAATTCTGCTAGTCTGGCATTTAGCCTTGTCATTTTACTGCTATTTTAGGTGATTTTTCACTGGGACCAGTCACGGTTCATCAGGAAGCAGCTGTAGCAGGACTGTGACCCTGCCAATCAAGTGCTCCCTACACTCGAAGTTGGCTGTGGACACTCCCCCTTTCCCATTCTGCCACTCCTTTCCTGTTAAATTTTACCACTGCTTTGCATATATTAAGGACAATCAAGCCCAAACTTTTGATAAGGAAGCATAATAATGGCTCTTTTTATTGGCAACATTTTCCTGACCCATGGTTTATTACATATGTTATCTAATGCAAGTTCAAAGGAAAGCTTCACTTGCCATATCCTTTTTATGGTTTGAGGCAAAGACAACCTAAAAAAGCCCCTGAACATTTTATGCTAAATACAGATGGGTTCATACCTTTCCCCCCAAAAATGTCTCCTTAGTATTTTAAAATCTTTAAAGAATACCTTTCTTTTCACTTTTTCAGGGTTTCAGAGTTTTTTTTTTCTTCTTAGAATAATAAAATGGAATTGTTTGAAAACCAGTTTTTATAATCTATTTTAGCTATTCAAGGAAATTAAGGAGGATGAAATTTTAAGAGTGTATATACCTCCACCAAGAGATTAAAAAAACATTATTTAGGGAAATGCTAAAGTGTATTTTTCAGGATTTCAAAAAGGAAAACTAGAGAGAGCCTCATGGATACTTGTCTTACAAGACATTGCTTACCAAATTCTCACTGAAGCTTTGCATCCCACACTTCTGAAAAGCCCAAGTCACAATCTGCTGTCACTGGAAATGCCTGGCACACACCAGTTTAATGAGCTGGCTGATGCCAGTGCCATGAGTGACTCTGAGCATATGGCCAGAGATCTCAAACTGAACCTGTCTTCAACCAAAAGCCACAGTACGGAAGGGAGAGCACAAGGGGCTGAGATCATAAAGATCTGTGTCAGCTGAGCTGGTGACTAAGGCAGCTTTCAACTGCTCAATTGTCAGACACAACTGCCAAAATCCCAACTTGATCAGAGACAGCTGTGATTTCCTATTGGCTGCAAGCACAGGACCTGGCTGCTCCCAGAGCCTTCTTCCCTCCCGTGCACTGCTTTGAAGGCCAGGGCAGGAGGCATACATGTCAGCAAAACCACAAAGATCTGTGAGAGATACTAAGATTTATTATTTCAATTATTTTCTGATAGTATTTTAAGCCCAAATTCCATATTGTAACTCCTTTGAACATCAGCCCTACATCCATAGGCTTAATTTAAAGAAAAAATAAATTTGCAGTTTCCCCCATTCAATTCAATCTACTGCTAAAAGTAACAGAATTTCTGTCCTACTTAGAATGTATGTTGGTTCTCTAAGCCTTGAATACATCACAATAATCCAGAAATAAACATTAAAGAATATAGTAAGCAGCAAAGGGGAAAAAAAAGAAGAAAAAAAAAACAAGAGAAAAAAAAACCAAACCAAAACAAAAAAAACCACACACAACCCCACAACCAAAAAGAATCTTTGTTGCTCCTCATTTACTTAGATACACTTGGTTGTTTTTATTTCAGCTGAATGATTCCAAACAAAAAAGCTAACACACCAAAATTATACTAAAAGTATCCTGTCAGCACATGCTTTAAGAATGTCAGAAATTTGACTAGTTAAGAAAAATGGCTTTGCTACAGAGTGCCCACCTGTAGAGCTGCTGTATGCTAGAGCAGTTTAGGACTCCATTTTCCTGATCAAATAATTAATCATCATCTTCATACTTTAGCTGAAGGATGTTCCCCTCATACCTAATAGCCACACTGACATACTTTGTGATATGATATTCAGCGAATTACGTAGTTAGCATATATATTCTTGATGAAAAACAGGTTTTATTTTATATTTATATATTCCAAAATATACTTTAAATTAGTCAACTATTAAAGAGTTCTAAAATTCACTTCAAACTCCAGTGAAGTGAACAGAAAGACTCTCCCCAGAACAGACATTGACTGGGATCACCACTATAAATTTGAAACGTCTCTTCTAAAAAGCACAAAAGCCTCTCTTCTAAAAGGCCCAAGCTGTGCTCTTGCCTGCCTACAAACAAGTTCTCCACGCAGCTCCTGCTACACTAAAGACAACTCTTGGACCAAGGCCTGGCAGGACAATTGTCACTGTGAAGAAGATCTCCACCATGGCCTCGAGATTTACCTTCAATATTTGACGAACAACTGATTTATAGAACTGGAAATAGATTACCCTGACACAGCAATTGTTCCATGCAATGATCTACAAAACTGACACTGAAATATAACCTGGCAGCTGTCAATCAGATATGGACTTGAAAGATACATCCTTTGACATGATTCAGTTCCAGATATCCCTGGCTATTGTGGGGGTCGGTGAGTTCACTCACTGTTTAAATAGCAGCTGTCTTACAAAAATCTCAAAATATGTTCTCATTTGATTTTAGCAGTGAACCTTCTATCTTGCTTTTAAAAAACATATAAAATCAAGGTGAAAATCTTTATTCTTCTAGAATTGAAAAATAAAAAGATTATGTTTTTTATTTATTCTGCTTTTTAAAGAATACCATATTTAGTCATCTCTTTAGTCCTTGCTTAGCAAGCATGGAATTTCAATGTTATAAATCCTTATTAATGAAAAAAGTAAGATTTTTTTAAAATGTTTACCAAAGTGAAATATGAGAGAGAGGACATATATGATGGCTCCAGCCAGAGGAACCTCCAGCAGCATCCCACTGAACCTTGTAATTGAATTCCATTCAGGGTCACCTCAGTTTGCTACAGACACCAGCTGCCTGTGGAGACACAGGACACGAGGGGAGAGCAAGAAGCCTCAGCTCTGAGAGCTGGGATTTGTCATCTCTCTGGGAATGCCTCTGTAGCTCCCTCCAGCACAACCATTTCTTCTGCAGCAAAAATACAAATCCCCATCTCAGACCTATTGCCGTGCCTGGGGAAGAGAAAGGAGAATAAAAATTATTAGCAGGAAATAGATGATATGTTTTCAAGTCAAAGCTGAGGATTTATGTTACAGCCAGCACTGGAAGCCAAGTGCTTTTCAAATTGGGAAAGTGAATCATCACAAACATTTAGGGTTAAATCCGTATATTTCAAGTCAATGGTTTACAATGGATTTCCCTGCTAGTGCTAAATCAGGTCTTAAGGTACCGAGGCACTCTGGCAGAGAATTGGAGTATTAATCAAAATACTTTGCACTCTGCTTCTCATTAAAATTTCTGTGGGTTTTTGTACAGCTGTACTGGATTTACTATTGCAAGAGAGCAGCAGAAGATCCCTCAAAGACATACAAATCATCATGATGGTATGTCACTGGGAGGTAAAAGGAAGTGAAAATATTAAGAATATAATCTGGATTTTTCCTATAAAATAGGAGTATATAAAAATTATCATGTTCTAGTTACTAAGAACCAATAAAGGTTTCTGCAAGAATAAGAACATTTCCTTTCTACTAAGGTAGACTTTCTAAACCTGATAAAAGTATGAGTGTGCAGGTTTCGTTCTGATTATTTCTTTCCTTTTCCCTTATAAGGAAACCTGCAGGATAAATGATTTGAAATACTGTAGTTACTGTACAAAAGCGTTTATCTAATTTTTTACAATATTTGGCACAAAAAAGTTAGTGCATGTCACTGCAAGGTTTGTTTTGAAGAATATTTGATTATGACAACTGTAGACCTATAATTTTACCTTTGAAAATTTATCATTTACACAGAAGAACAATTATTTTCATCCTTTGGGGTTCATTTTGCAATGTAAACTTTTTAATTTTTACTTAGCTTAGATCTCCAGCATTATTAATACCTAGATGTACTAGAATTCTCTTCATTGAAAGTTTTGAAACTACTTAAAATGGTGAAAATGTCTGGGGCCAGTAAAGTTGTACAAAAATAGACCAAGCCACAGACACAAAATCCTTTTAAAACAGCACTAAAGAGATATATTGCAAAAAAAACCAAAAAAAAGGGAATTTCTGTAAATTTTTTCAAGCACTCCCACAGTTATTAGCATTTTCATAAAATTAACTTGCAGAAGACTCTCCAAGTAAAATTAGAATTCATTTTTTCTGTGGCAGCAAAGTCTATTAGGGTTATTGATAAAATGAAAGACACTTCTGAGCTATTAGCAGTGCTAATAGCTTTCCATGTCTGAAGATTAGCTACAGTGAAGTATCCATGAGCATTTCAAATCCAGTTCTGAGCTCACCACTGCAGATCAGGCTGGCTAATTACAGTCATGAAGAGATGAAGCACTGGGAGATGGATATGAGTTACACTGTACACAACACATGAAATTATCACTGTTATTAGCAGGCTGTAAATATCTGAAACAAAAATATGGATAAAAAACTGCTTATAACATCAGCAACTTTCATAAAATAGAGGGTCCCATGCATAATCCAGACACAAGCAATATTGACTCCTGCTTTACTGAAGACAGGCCTGTATTTTTCTCTCTCACCCCTCCAAAGGGATAAACACCAGAAGTTTACAAGCCAATTTGTGCTGTCTGGGATTCCAAGTACATCAGGCACACACCTAAAAAGTGAATAAATCTGAGTTCTTATCTACCTCAATATCCCTGTCAAAATCCACCAATCTCTCAATGCAGCATCTTTGCAAGTTGTCACTGAACCAATTTTGTCTTTAGCGACAGTACCCCTAAGGTTTTAGTCCTAGGATTATTCTAGAATTACATATTTTTCTAAAGATGAAAATGAAGTTTCCTTCTTTCAGGCCTTCCCACATTTTTTCCTGCAGAACCAGAGCTGAAAGTGCAGAAAGCCATCAGCACAGCTCTTGTGGAGTCTGCGTGCAGGCTCTTTATTAAAGAATAGACTTCAGGGATTCTTGCTAGTTCTGGGTTAGTCTTACACACACACACAGATCACCTGGACAGAGCTATTCTATAAGAGGAATATTTCCTGTTCTTCAAATTGTGAGGCCCTTTTCCTGTTTAGACAAGCCACAAAAATTCTCCTTTTTTGCTGCCTGAGAAACAAGGCAAAACTGCCATCAACCACCTCATGGCAATGCACATTAGCTCTCACACAGACCCAGTTCCACTGCAGCTTTCTTCCTACATGTGATAAGATACACGTGAAAGGCTTATTTTCTTTTTCTTTCTTGGTCAATCAAGTTGTCCAGCAGTGGGCTTTGCAAAGCTGCATCTACCTCTTTTAGCCACCATTAGACAGATTTCAGTGCATTCAAATCACAGTGCAGAGCACAAATTATTCCCCAGCCACAAAAGTTCCATGCAGAGTCTGGCTGCCCGTTCAGCTCTGGTCATCAAACCTCTTGCAACATCTCCAGATTCCTCAGGGAAAGTCCCTGCACGTGGTGTGCACATATCCTGCAGGATTCCTGGTGATACCTAACCTGCCAGTTCCAAACACACAACAGCGTCCATGATTTTCGCCTTTCTCTTCCCTGTTTAGGATGAGGATGGGAATCTTTGGAGAGGGAGGCAAAAGAACCTGTTCCCACTTCCTTTGCCATCTCAGGGAAGTGACCACAAAAAAACTGTTTCTACTTCATACTTTCATTGCTTTGTAACTTAAATGAAAGCTCATTCTAAAGGACAAAACTGGAGTTATTTGAAAACATCTGTAATTCCAACATTGAGATTTTTAACTTTTGTTGCATTTCAAAAACCAGCACTTGGCCCATTCATTGCAAACTGTTGGAACACCTAAAAATCTTTGGGCCTATTTTATTTGCTGTGTATCCTGACAGCGTGGTAATCCCTAGATTCTATGTAATCAGATGAAATGGATGCAGCTGATGTAGACTATTTGAAAACTATTTGAAATAATATTTCCATTTCTGAGAGTGCAGGGGAGATGCACAACTGAAAGACCATTTCTAGACATGTGATTTTAGCTAAAATGGATGCAGCAAACCTCAGTGGGTAAAGGTAGTAATAACAATGCAATATCTTTGCCAACAGCCAAATGCTGCTTAGAGAATTCTTCTCCTAAAGAAAAAGTCTTTTTGAATTGATAGGATGTCTTAATACTTGAGATGAAAGAGCATTTCAATGAGACACAATCAATTTCAGTAATTATTAACTTCTTACAACTAGGGATAATATGTCAGACAGATTTTTTTTTTTTTAATGTCGGCAATGCAAACATTTAAAGGTAGAAACAAACAGAAAATTGCTGTAGATTCTTTCAAAATGCCATAGGAAAGCAAATTCCAGAAAGAGGTAGATCCACCAAGCAGTGTGTTTATAACAGTTCAGGCTCTTTCAGCCTCACCTAAAAATGTCACCAAATTTGCTTTTGGTCATATATAATTACTCAATGACTTTTTCATGCCATTTTCCTTAAAACTGATGAAGAAGCTAAAGGTTTCTGCTCATCCCCTCTTCCACAAGCAGAACAAATGAGGAAATAGAAGTGTGACTTTTTAAATCTTAGTTTTCTCAGGCAAGTAGTGCATTTATCTTCCCCCCTCAGGGTAGAATAGGAATCACACGTGTACTGCAGTAAATGACTCATGATAGCAAGGGAGTAGAATAATCACCCATTCCCATTCCAGTGGCTGCTCCAGCAGTTTTCCTTATGAACAGGGCAAATGAGGGAAGACATGGAAATCTCTGAAACTGCCACTACCATTCTGCAAGGATTCCTTTCCAGAAGAGAAGAACTGAAGGAAAACAAGGGCAGTGTCAGAGATCTCTCCCTCTCTCTTCCCTTCACACACAACTGACCGGATTCTCCATAAATTTTCAATGCCAGCAATTGCACTTTCAATATGAAATGAACCCAAAAGACCCAGATTAAAGCTCCTGGTTTTCAGTTTACTGAAAATAAGGCATGGAATTAGAATATTTTATAGCTTTTGCATTGCAGGGCTTTAGAGTTCAGCACGAGGAAACAAGCAAAGCCATAACTTTGATTTGTGTGCACTGACGAGTTTCCCAGCCCAGTAGTAGAAACAGCAGAAGCTGGAAATTAAGACATGCAGCTAAGCATGGAGCCTCACCTGGGAAAAGGAGAGGGGGAAAAAACAAAACAAAACCCCAAGAAAACAAAAACAATAAAATACCAACAGAAACAAGAGAAAAAAAAAAAAAAAGGCAGAACAAAGCAAAGCAAGACAACTTATTTTATCAACATAGCAACACTAGGGGAAAGTGAGGTAGTTTGCTTTCTCAGTGACCAAGCTATGAGAGAGCCACACTCACTGAAAGATCTTTTAGTTCTTAGGATATTAAATTACTTTAATAACAGCAGACATTTAGTTTGTTTTAAATCCCTCTGTTAAGGTCCTGAGCAAAAAAATTCAATAAGAGAAAACTATATTGATTTTTTCTTCCCCCCCAATCTTTACAGCTAATGGCTCTAAATATAACCCTTAAATATTTCTTGGGTTTTTTTGGTGGTATGTCTGTATTTTCCAATATGAACCAAAAGTCTTTAGCCTCTGTATGTAGGTGTTCAAAATGTCTAAATGATATAGTATGTATGAATCTCATTTTCAGGTCTGTACCCTAAGGATTCCTACTGGAAGACCAGAAAATTTCATTATTGAGACATTGCCAGATTATATGGCAATCTGCCTACTACACTGGCTTTTGGTACTAAAGCAGAGTTAGGGTTGTGCTGCAAAGTACAACAGAAAGATGAATCTGAGTCTTTTTTAGTGCAACAAGGCTTTTTAGGAAAAAATCTTTTGGTTGTTGTTTTTGCTTTGGTTTGGGGTTTTTGTTACAATAGGATTTGAATTCTGTAAACAAAACCCCTTCCTTTCTCTTAACTGCCCTTAAACGAAAAAGAGGACAACATTAACTTGGACCTTTTAAATAAGGGGCCAGTTTTCAGGATATTCAACAGTCTTATCTCCCTCAGCCTCAGTCTTCCTCAAAATTGGCTGAGAAGGCCCTATAAGAAAAATACATAATAATATAAATAATACAAGATTCAAATAACCATTTTTTTTTTTTTTTGCAGAAGAAAGCATTCCCTTCCTCCCTTCCTATGATTTCGAATATCAGGTAAAACTAACAAAGCAAAGATTGCAAGAGAGGCTCCTCACAGGAAGGACAGTAATTTCTGCCAGGAGCAGCACCTGGCCTGTGTGTCTGGAAGGGTGTCCCTGCCTGGCTCCTGCACACAGGAGCTGCCACTGTCCCTGTCCTGAGCCCCAGCCCCGCGGCTGCAGGGCACGGGGAGGGAGCAGCTCAGCACAGCAGCCCTTCCCAGACTCAAAGTGACCCTGGCACACAAGCACAGGCTCCTCTGGGTCACCCCAGCACTCCTTACAGAGCTTCACTCGTGAGCATCTCTCTCAACCCTGCCCACACGGGTTTTAAATGACAGGGGCCTCTGAATTTTAAACACTGGGACTGACAAAACTTTCCCCTTCTTACTCCATGCATTGCTGTAAAAATCCCAGCCTTTGATGGAATAGAGGTCTCACATCCTTTTGGGAAGTAACACGCCAGTTCTCAGGTCTTAAAAGATATGCAGGTGAACTTCCGTGGGGGTAGGAACATTACAGGACATTACTGAATCAGCAGTGCTATCCTGAATCCCAGGTATTGTATAAGTATTACAAAGCACCCTAAGTTAGGGCACCAAATAAAAAGGCTATTAAAAATTATTCTTGTGCACATAACCAGTTGTTACTCTTTCTGTATGAGCCTTTAACGCTTATAAATCAAAAATCACTAAATAATCTGATAATCTTCATATACAAATTGTTGCTTACTTTAGCAATGCCCTAACATGCCTTAAAGTAGTAATCAATGTCTCAACTACATATTGCAAAGTTGCTAAGGCTGAGAAAGCAGTTTGTAGGGAAGCAGCAGAAGCAGCAGAAGCACTGGTTATATGACTCTATTACACACAGGCTGATTTGCAGGACTACAAACAGTACCAGGAAGAATTTCTTGGCTCTTCATGAAGGTTTGCCTCTATTGGAGATGGAATCTCAAGAAGCCCCTGAAAAAGGAGTGTGGTAAAACAGTGACATCCATGGCCTGACAGAGCAAAATGAACACAGTCATGGCAGTGGAGGAAAGGGAGAAGAGGCAGGAATAATGAATTGCTGCTCAGCTCCCTGTGATCCATCCTGCTGCTCTGCCTTCTGAGCCTAATTTTCAGTTGTGAAGCCTTGGATCTGCACCCTGTGAGCTGCATTTTTGATGCTATATAAATTCCACAGCCGTTCTCGGGATACTCACTACATCCAGCCTTCAGTGAAAAACAGTGGTACAAGGGCTGTAGAACATTCCCAAAAGGTCACTCTCAAAACAGAAACAGAGCTAAGGAAAAAAGACAGGCAGACTTCTGTGATCCCAGGTGGCACCTCAATTACAAGACTATCTTTTCTTGTGACTGCAACAAGCTTCTTTTGAGGGATTATACTTTTGGCATATCTGCAAGATTTCTGCAGTGAAATTAAATTGCAATAGTCAGAGATGTTTGTATGAAATTACTCAACCATATTAAACACCTATCACAATCTTGCTGCAAGTATCAAAGGCACATTTAATATAAAAATTTGTAATAAACAAGAAATTAATTTTCATTGCATTGACTTAGGATGTCTATCAAAATGAACCTTTTACATTTACAGAAAGCATCTCTAACGCAGTGAAAGCCTCTGGGAGCAAGTCCACAATTCAGCTCCCCGACTCTGCTCCCTCCAGAGACAAGACACAGTAAGCATACACACCAAAAATCTGCATTTCTATTTCCTGCAGGGATTAATAAATTTTACTGATACCGATGATAAATTGAAGATTTGACATATTTGTTGTGTCAGCCCTATTGTTTGTCAGCACGCAGCTAAAAACAACCCTTAAGACTGCAGAGTAAGGCTGAGACTCAAAAATTTGCTTTTAATTTAGGATTTCAACTCTGAAAGTGGAAAAATTTAATGGCTTGGAAGGGTCAAGCCATTTGGTGGACATGATCAGAGTTCAAGTCTACAAAAACCCATGAATCCCATCAGGGAGCTGTGGCTGTCCCTCTCTGAGCACCCTCCCACTCACTGCAGCCCTCAGGTCTGAGTCTTTGTGCTCTGAACTTTTTGTGCCTTATCCAAACTGGTTGGGGGGGGGGTTTGTTTCTGTAGCTGCCCACAAAGAAAAGAACCCAACTTGAAGTGGTGCAGCTTAGTCACAATGCCATCCAATTCACCTCTTCATTTTGTATTAAAGACAATTCTCAGGCCTTTGATATGGCTAAAGGCTTTTAACATCCTAGGTTTAGAACAGCTGGCAAGGAGAAAATTGTGCTACATGAGTTTTTCTCACAACTTCCTAAGTCTCCCCTTGCTTCTTCCCTCTATTATTCTTCTGCCTCACAATATTTTTTATATTCTTATTTATAAGCATTTACCACTTTTCCTCTGTTCTTCACCACTGCAAAACTAAGTGCTCAGGGAGTCAAATTTAATGTATTTTAATTACATGATGTTCTGCTCTGGTGAATTGTTACACCAGAAAGAGAAAAAATGAGGAATCTTTATGTAAGAAGAATATATTTAGACTAGGCATGTTTCTGTGCTTCATAACCTGCTTAAAATGTAGGCTGTGTAAAATTCTGTACAGGAACCTTTTTGCACAATATGATTCATAAATGTGAATAAGGTTCAGCAATATCCCTGATGTTATTTTTGCTTCCCTCCTCAGACTAAGTAGTTTATTGTTAATACTGCTTTGCCCCCAAGAAAAAAATAATTGTTTTGTCATTTTCTTCCTACATTTTTGTGCATGTTAAGTCAGGTTCCTTGTGTCATGTCATAACATTGAGGCAACTTTAACAATTGTCACATACAACCTGAGGGGGCTGGGGCTGTTTATCCTGGAGAAAAAGATGATCACTCTCTACAGCTGCCTGAAAGGAGGTTGTAGCCAGGTGGGGGTCAGCCTCCTTCCCCAAGTAATAAGCGAGAGGAAATGGCCTCAAATTGTGCCAGGGATGTTTAGATTGAACATGAGGAAAAATTTCTTCACAGAAAGGGTTGTCAAACATTGCAAACAGGATGTCCATGGAAGTGGCTCAGTCACCAACCCTGCAGGCATTTACAAGACATTCAGCCATAACTCTTGGGGACCTGGTTTGGTGGTGGGCTTGGTAGTTTTACAGTAACTGTTGGACTTAACAATGTTAGAGGTCTTTTCCAAAAGAAATCCTTTCATATATATATATGTATATAACACAATACACCCTTGGAATGTTTTCACTAAAAGACTTTAAGAATTCAAAAAGCTGTTTTGTACAGATGCTGCCAGTTACACTCTTGTCAAAAGTAAGGTTATATTGAACTTGCTGAAAGAGAATAGATAAGCATACACAGATTTCAGGACTGTCATCTGTCAGACCCTGAAGTACAGCCAGCACAGAACAATGCAAAGAACACCATAAAATTTGTTTTATTATTTACTTCTATTTCCTTCAGTTCTGAAAAACATCAGCTTAGACAAGTAGAGAGAATGGATATCACAGCAAGAATTTAAGATATAGATGTATAGTGACATCAAATAAAAAGTTTCCCTAACTTATAATGAGTTGCATATTTTTTGAATGGTTAAGCAAAGAGACCTTAACTTTGATAGAGACAAAGCATTTGAAATCTCATTAAATTCATCACTATTTCAGCAGTACATGCAAAGCAGCAGAATGATCTAGAACTTTGCTATGATTCTCAATCACTTCCCCTTACAAACAAGGGATGAAAGCTGCCATGATAACCTCCCTCTCTCCCCCTGTGCAGCAGTGTGACTTCAGCAGTAAGGTGTTTTCCCTACTGGAAGGGCATTTCTGATGCCAGCAAGCCAGAAGTCCCAAGAGAAAGCAAAAGGGAACAAGATTCTCAAGAACAGGATGAGCCCACTCTGTGCATACAGAGGACCTCAGTAAAACAAGATTATTCCCTAGAAGCAGAATGTCCTAAACTCTTTAGCCATAGGATCATGTTCCTTCATCAGATCAAGCTGCCCTTTGTGGCAAGTTGCAAGTTTAAGTTTTATCTATCCTGTTCAAAACAAAGCAAAGTGAAGCGAGAAACCAATCATCACCTCTAAAAACATATTAAAGGATAATAAATTATGAAATCTATTTGAAGTCAGGAGTTTATTACTAAGATGCCAATCAGGTAATATCCTTGGGAAAGGTATTTCCATGTCTGATCATGCTTAAGAAGAACTTATTTACGTTTTCCAGCATGAAAGCTGTATTTACTTAGTTCTGTTATCTGCATAATCTTGCACTGCCCTGTGCTATTTCTATGTATTTCACTGATATGAACAGCCAATTATTTAACCCCATTTTTCCAGCTTCTGAATTGAAACACATGTGACAGCAAAATAGGAGCAGAAGGCATAAGCAGAGCCTAGTCTAGATTAAATTAATATTAGTCTTTCAGTCTACCTCAGTGACAAAAGCTGCATCACTCTGCAGGCTGCTGGCCTTGGGGTTGATTGCTCTGAGTGCCTCAAACTTTCATGTCCTGGGTGGAAATTCTCAGTGGTACCAAAAACACACAAGCTGCTGATGGCAGCAGTTGAACCAAAGACCAAATTCTTCATTCTTTGGGCATCAAAGGAGACAGAAGTACGGAACTTTGTGAGCTGCATTTGTCAGAACTGCCACATGCCAGGTAGGGTAAATGTTCTCCATCTCTTCTGCCCTCTCCATTCTTTGTTGGAAATGGAGTACTGAATAATTTTTTAACCAAGACACTTATCCAGGAAGGAAACTGCTGGCTCTTGATGCTAACGGTGTGATTTGTTCCTGAATTATTAAAAAAAAAAAAAAAAAGGAAAAATCCATTCCTGAATCACAGTTCCTTTTTCTTTTGTTTCTGATCAAGTTCATACTGTCTTTTATTGTAGTCCCCTATGGGTACTTTCTTCTATTAAGCACAGCACTCTTTTTCTTCTACTACAATTGTATAGTGTAGTGTTTAGAGAGAGCCTTTGTCCTTAGTATCAGGAGGAAAAGAGGTTTCATTTAATCTTTGTAGGATTGGTATTAAAAAAAAAAAAAGCCAAAAGGAAGAAAAACATGACTGTAGAAAACCTGAAAAAGACAAAAGAATTGATAACTACCTCATAAGAGAGATTTCATTGACATTAGTGTACTTTCTACTAGAATTTTACTGGCTGCTACAATTCCAGAAAATGCACCATATTTTCCTTGGCAAATTTTTTACCCTTATTCAATGAAGTTTAAAAACTTTAACTTGTTAATGAACAAGTAACTGCTAAAAGAAGTACAGGGTCTCCTTTCTGTAAATTCTGTAGAATAATTTATTTATACTTCAGATTTGCTGCTTGAGTGTACTGCTGTATGTAAATCAGCTAAGCACGACTCTTTTAATTGCAAAGTCAGAAATTACTCAAAACTATTTTAAACTAAATTAAATCTTAATAAAAAGGTCTATACTGGCACTTACAGGCTTAAGAATCCTGTGTTGTGTGGTTGGGTCTTCCAAGTAAAAATCGACACACTAAATTTTCAAAGCAAAATTCGTGGGGTTTTTTTTTTTTAAATTTGTATTAGGTTTTATATAATAAGTCACTATATTGGAATATATTTAAACAACTTACATAGAAACATGTCAGGGCACCTTTTCAAATCACATGTTTTAAATAATAAATAGCATTACTATATTGTGATATATATAAGGCATGTCTTTTTAAAAAGCTGTGCTTCTTAAAGGTGAGAATACATAAACAAAGTGCTGACATAACACAGGATTCAGTGGGGTTTTCTCCCTTTAAAAGGAGGTTTCCAAGCTGTTGACAAAGAATTCTTACCTACTAATATGGGAACAACTGTACAGGAGATGAAAAAAAAGACAATTTACTCAGTATTGATTGAGAAATGTGGACAGATAAGTCATTCTAGACCTTTCAAATCCTTTCCAGAAATTTATGCATTTTCTGGAAAAGCCTTCCTCCTTTTCAGACAGCCAGAAAAATCATCATCCATTCAGGATATTTCCTCAGCTTGCCCCGTACAGTTCTCTCCTTCTGTGTCACCTTAGATTAATGACATTCTTCTAAAGCCATCTCCCTTCAGATCTGTTCTGTTCTTGCCCTGTCTCCTACGCCAAGGGCTCCTTGGTAGGGCTCCAAGAGGATTATCCATCTCTGCTGTGATTGCAGCTGCCAGCCCCTGCCACAGGCCCTTCCAGCCAAGCGCGGGGCAGCGCTCCTGAGCTGCAGCTGCAAGTCTGGCTCAGGAGGCACCTGCTCAGCCACCTCTGCCACAGCCAAGTGCCCCCCTCCTCTTTGCAGAGACCAAAGAAGCCAATCCAAAGCTTCAGTGTGCCAATTTAGAAGATGGACCTTTAATTTTGTTCGTGATAAAATTTAGGTGTTATGGATTAGGCTCGTTTTTGCAGTTATTTAAAAAAGCTTCTTCCAAATCGGGCTTTACCACCCCATGAAATGAGCAGTTTTAACGATTATGTCCCTCACAAACCAAAGAATACAATCTTTATTTTTTTCCCCTCAAGGATTTGATTTTCCATGTTTTGAATTTTGTATCACAACTGGAAACAGTTTGACTAACAGACAAGATTTTGTTCTAAATGCTGGTGATTGAACTCAGCTATACGGCAACATCCACCACAGTTTTGAATTCCACGTGTTTTTCATAAATATAGAAACATGTTATTGAATGAGCCATAAAGAAAAAGCAATTTTAGATAATCATGCGTTTTGAGTCTCTGAAGAGTTTTTGTGAAAGGGACAAGTATTGACAAGGATCAAGTATGTCCTTTTTATTCTGTCTCTCAAACATGTAGCATATCATTTTTATCAGTCATTCAATAAACTAGAAGTGTAGGGAAATGGTGGACTGTTGAAAAGAACATTTGTATTAAAATAATTCTTCTCCTATTGTATTATAACTGTATCCTGCTTTGAACACATTGTAAGTTAGGCAGAAAAAATGAAAAACAGTAATAATTTCTTACATTGAGCATGCAATGGCATATGCAGTACACTGTCAGACACAAAAACATTTATCTAAAAAAATTCAATGGCATAGTAGCACAGAAAACTTGTCATATGCAAAATGCTTCTTTGACAGGAAAATCTATTGCAGATAATCCAGCACAGTGTAAGTTTTGAATCATCCTGTTGAAATGCTTATCAACAGGGCATTAAAAATAGGCAGCTTACATTTTTTCCTGATTATTAGAAATGGGATTACAAACATCCCAGTGGGCAGAAAATGTTTCCATGTTCCACTTATAAAAGTAAAAATCAGATAAGAAATTCAGAAGGGTACAGATTCCTAAATCCTCAAAGTTCTGGCTTTGCACAGATAGAATTTACATTGAGGTCCTTGCAAGCCAGATGCTTCATAATATGTTTCAGTTTGCCAGCACTTTAAACCACTGATAAAACTGTAATTTTACTGAGGAATTCGTCCATATGTTGAAGTGGTTTTGCATCTAGAAAAGGACTTATATACAGGCTTATTTTTGTTCACAGATTAATTGCTTTGCTGAGTCTGGGCTACAATGGTGTGCTGAACAGAAAATACTTTGAAAGCTTCCAGTGTTTTATCCAATAGGTTTCATTTCAGAGAACACAGCTAGAGTAAAGTCTGTTATAAAAATTAATTCCTGACATTTCAGTTGTATAAAGTGAAATAATAGTCTTTTGAGTATCATTTACAATTCTTCAGAAACTTAGAGGGTAGTTGCCTAGACAGACAAAACATCTACCATTCTAATATAGTCAACTTTCCTTAGAAACCATATCCTTTGCATTTTTAAATACATTATGTGACTTCTATTTACTATCAAGTCCACATCCTGGTATGAAAAGAACAGCAGTCACAGTATTTAACACGCTTGAAAATAGGGGAGTTAATTTTATGAAGAAAAAATATAGTTCTACTGAATTTCATCTACAGCATATCCCATAAAAATTTCAAGTGTAAATCATTAGAAAACAATTGAAATGGATTTGCATACAAATAGCCTAAAGCATTAATTAACAATATTTAAAATGTGAATTAGAAATTCATTGCAACAATAGGCAAAGGAGCCAATACTCCTAAACACAGATTTACCATTTGCGTTAGCATTATATCTGCCTACCAGGTTCAGATTAATTAGATCTTTATCTCAAGCAGATTCAAAGGATGTTAAGTATGTAAATTAATTTTCTGAAACAGGCCAATACAACTAAAGGCCTCAGCCACCCATTGTGCCAAATCATAAAAGAGGGAAAAAGCAACAAAAGAAAAATCAAGGCCCAATCAGCTACTTATGCTGGGAAGAGAAAGCTGAACCTAAACCCAAAGCAAGTTTTTGCAAGTGCTGTATCAGCTGTCAAGATGTCAGCATTCCTTCCTTCTGACTTCTCTGGTGCTGCAACAGCCCACAGAATTCATCTCTGAGAGAGGCAGGTGCCTCAGTTACACAATTCTGCTGGCAAACTCCCAAATCCTAAACATTGTTGTTTGATAGGAAGGTCAAAAAAACTGAGGAAATTAACTCTTACTCTTTTGAACAAAGAAATTGTGTCCTTTGAGCTTCAGTCACATCCCCAAACTTACTCTTTCGTCCTTTGCTGCTTAATTCAGGTGCTGCTGCAGGAATGGCTCGTTCCTGGATCTGTGCAGCTCTGCCTTTCCTGAGCAGCCTCAGCTCCTCCCAAAAGCACACGGGGACACACAGAGCTGAGCGTGGAAAGGCAGCCATGGGCACCTGGCAGCTGCAAAACTCTTCCTCTGAGCAAGGAGAGGATGCACAAACCTCTGCTGTGCCCTTCAGCCATGGCTGGCAGCACCCTGTTGGGAAAATGCATTCACCCACACCAAAAGCACCAGCAGCAAGCAAACTCTGGCACTGCACAGACTGCATAGGTAACTCTGCATGTCCAGCAATTACAAGTGTACACAGGAACATCACATATGCAACTAGAATTTCTAGACAATGGTTTTTTTAAAAATTTAAATAATTTTTAAAACCCAAAATTTCCAATTAATTGGAAAGTATTTTCAATTTACCTGGAAAAATTTTCCTTCCTAAAGAGAGCAGATTTTCCGAGATCTCAGTAAATTCCTCATGATCCCAACCTAAATTTACCAACAGTGAAATGATACAACAAAGAGCTTTGCAGCCATTAAAAAACATCACACTGTTAATAATCTTATTATTAAAGATCTCAGGGCTCAGTCTCTTAGCACTGTGCTATAGTTTTCCTTTGACAAATCCAACCCAGTCCATAGTCACCATTTCCCACCACATGCTAGGGTCCACCTTCCCTCCTCTTCTGATGATACATTTGAATCCATGCAGTAAGCTAGTCAACAAAATAATCCATTACAAATAATGCCTGCACCTACACTTGGAGGGGGCACAACATTAAATTCTGTGAAAAAAAACATTTCTAGAAGATGAGAAGGAAAAGCACTGTTCACAGAACACAGAAGGTGTATCCTTTCTTCAGCTATTTAGAATAACAGAGCAGCACCCAGAGCAGGCTGAATGTCCAGGGAACATGCCCAGAGATAAGCACAATCAGCGTTGCACTAACACAGCTCAGGAGCACTGACTTGGCCAGATCACTTCTTGGCGTTTTGGCTAAGGGCAAGCATAATTTAATTGCAGCACCTCGGCTCAGGAAAGAACACCAGAGGGAGGGTAACTTTATAATCTATATATTACTGGAGGAATGGAAGAAGTTTCTGTTGGGGACCTCAGTGATTATCACCTCAAACACGAGAATTCTATCTAGCTGTCAAACTATTCAGATTTCTCCAGGTGGGAGGAGACAGTCCTTTACACAGAATGTGTTTATTTCCAGCTAAGTTGAAGCACCAAATATTTATAAAATGTGCTAGACAAAGACCTTGTGCTACATGAGGAAAATCAAACATGTCTCACTGGTATTCCACCCCCTAATAAATCCTTGTAAACTTATAAACAGCTTTCACACATTTAATTGACCATGTACGAAATTGTCACCTCAACAACAAAAATGTAACTTCTTGTGGGGAGAAAAAGCATCGAGCATACTGCAGTGCAATAGTTTGAAACACGTTCTGTGAAGACATAAAATAGCTGTACAAGAAAGCAGGAGTAAGTGTCAGAATGCTTTAGTTTCAAGACCTCATTCAGTGCTGGAATAATGTCAGAAACTCACTGGGGCCGAACAACAAAGGTTCAAGATACAGATCTAGTAAATATCGTATGTAGAGAAACAGGGGAAAAAGATTTCTAGAGGCAACAATGAAGTTACAATTTAACAGAAGAGTACAGAGAAGTGTAAAATATCACGTAATAAAATTCAGACTGTCAGCATAGAGTTTTACGCATGCCTACCACAACTGTCACTGTCAAAAAGTCCAGAGTTTCTCTAATTGGCATGTAAAAAGTTAGGACATATAAAAATTATTGCAACTTTGAGTTGGAGAAGAGCTGCATTTCAGTAAGAAACCTGTGGAGACATGTCTGGGGGTAAAACCGGAGGAAACGGAGAAGTTATATTCTCATCCTAACAGAAGTTACAGAACACATAGGGTAAAATACAGCTACTACTCCCTGGAAGTAACGTGGTTGGCATGTTCCATGATGATTCCCCATAAAACTGTGGGCACCTGATAAGAGAGAGGGAACAGAAGAGTAGAGACACTGTGGCCAGGCTCTGTTGAAATCCTTGCAGGAGGGGAACTCGATGGTACTTTGCAGGTGATAAACCCCACCCCATACCCCCTGTCAGCCAGGGGAGAGAGAAGATGTCTTGCAGCTGACCAACAGCTGGGCTGAAATCGTTTTCCTCAGAGGAAATTGGTTTACTATAGCATAATTGCAATATTAAGACACAGACAGCCTCCCAAAGTACACACCCCCAAGATACGACCACCCCTCACTGGGCATGTGCTCCAGGATTTACTGACTGTGTCTTCAGAACCAAAGTGAGAGAATTTTACACCAATCTGTAAGAAAGCTGTGTATGAGTCACTCAAGCTCCACCTAAACATAAAGAAATAGTGTGAAAGTAAGTCAAGAATGGGAGAAAAGTTGGAGAAGTTTACCACGGTAAATACTGGGTTCAGGCGACAGGCTGAACCTGCCTTCTCCCTGCAGGGACTCCTATTGGGCAAGCACCGCCCTCTGTTCACGCTTTTATTGGGCATTAGAGCCTCTCTGTGTACTTCTTTGAGTACATTTTTGCAGTCAGAAACTACCACCAGCAACCACCGAGCCTTAACTGGACACAATTTGATGTTAATAAAGACTCTTCTTCCATAAATGTGAGTCCTTCACAGGAGGTGGCAGGTGCCGGCAGCAGGGAATATACTGAATAAAGGCTCACTCAGGGGCCTCAAAAATCCACTGAGGGGTCCCTCTTGTGCTGTTGGTGTGTCCCTGACAAAGTCACTTGAAGCAGCCTGTGATCCAGCAGAACTGCTCAGGGAAGGATTCCTGCAGTGGGACCCTGGCAGGCTGGTCAGGCACAAAGGTCTCCACCATCCTGGGGCAAATCTGACTGGCAAACCAAACACTAAGGACATCTCCCCTTTTCACATGACAGAATCATAACAACTTCATTACAAATCTGAGATTGTTCAACAGTCTCTTATTTCTAATAATTTCACACAATGTATAAATGCTTAACGAGTGATAAAATTATATTTGACAGGTAGAAAAATAGATTGGTTATTTGCAAATAAAAATAAATCGGTCTTACAGAAGAAAGAAAATAATTACAATGTAGTTGCACCTAGATTGTAACTGCTGGATTTTGTGAAAGGTGGCAACTGCTTAAAAAGATCTGCTTTTATATTCAATAGATATTGAATCCTCTTCTGCATTCTGAACATTTCAAAAGGAATGGGGAAGACAAAGCCTATGTGTTAGGATGTTTGCCTGGGAGATGAATGTCTAAATCACCTTGACTGAGAGAGGAATTTACTAGCAAAGCCTTGAAAATGAGTAGAACTTTATTTTCCTTTGCCTTCCATGTTTTGGCACCATAAAACTCCACCTTATCAGAGGGAAGAATTTTCTACTCTGCTCACACAAACATAAGTTGTCCCATTCTAAAGAAGGCCCTCCAAAGTCTGTTTTTCAGCCTACCTACAATTATATCTGTTGAAGCTTGTAACAAGAAGAGGAAAGAAGAAAACTAATTGCATTCAATTTATTTCTAGTTTATTTTAAGGCAGGCTGGTTGCTGATTTTTATGCAGTAATATTTACTAAATATAGTCAATACCATTTTCATTACTCTATCAACATGATGAATTCCAGGGAATATTTAATGGTGGGCAAGAGCAACGCTGCATGTTCTATTACAGCCAACAATATCCAGCTCTGTAAATTGTCCTTTATTGCAGCTATTACTGGATTATGAAAATCTTATTACTAATTGACTATTAACTCAGAATAATGTAATATGTTTCCAGAGGATGCCAAGCAGCCCACAAACACAACCCTAAATCAATAATTATTTCTTACCTGTTTCATTCATCATATTCCCACTACACCAAATACAAAAGGCTAACATATATTCTTTCTAGCAGTAGAAGAGACTAAATAAATCCAAATAAGAGTAAATAAAAAGAACTAGAGAACAGAAAACTAGCCATAATGTTAAAGTAGAACAGGTAGGAGAATCCAAACATTTACAGACCTTTTTTTCATCTAGCCTCCACTCCTTTTCAATTGCAGGTTTGTTTTTTTAATCTAAGTCTGATTTAATTCCTTCAAGAATTTGGGGTGATTAAAATATATGTTAATATGCAGCACATTACCTTGGACTTTTCTTGCTCAATCCCCACATATTAAGGGAAAACTTTTGGGGAAAGTTTATTTCCTTATCCTGAGTTTGAACATAGGCTACCCTAACGTTGGTGTGAAACTACAAAACCCAGGGTAAGGATATGAACACTGGAAATCATTTTATAGACAAAGGAGATTCTCTTTTGAATCTGGCCAGCACAGCCTTCGGTTCTGGATGGTTTTATCTCTGCATCCTCCTTGATGTTGGTGAAATCATGTGTAATTAGCCAGGGTCGACTCAGCACAAGAGAAAAAGGAATCAAACTAAGAGATTACAGCAGTCAGATGAGGTCAGTGCATCTGTATTGATCATCTGATGTTTGCTCTAGATACCTGCTCTTTTGCCAAGCACACAGTCTCAGTTAAGGAATAGTGCTTTTCTTTGACCGCAGAATAATTTCCAGTATTCATAAATTCAACCCTTTATATCTAATATACAGGAATTCGAATTTAAGTGTTTATAAATTGAAGATCTGGGCTCTTCTACCTTCAAAAGACCAGAGTAGGAAGGTTTCTACACTCATCTTGGCATAGTGCTGCCATCACTAGAGGTCACTGCCCACAAACTCTACCTCCACATACAGGTAATTGCTCTCCAGTACGGTTCAGAAAGCAGTTTAGTTTGGGGAACAGAATGTCAACCATGTAAGTAATCTGAATCATTTTATAAGAACCTGGTTCAGGAGAGGTTGTAAGGAATTTAACACAGCAAATATGAGAGAAAGTCTCAATACTGAGAAGTTGAGGACATCTTCTTCATGTAACTGAGTCACAAAGCGATTTTAGTTCCTCATGCACTAAATTATCACTAGGAGGTAGAAGTGGACAGTCTGTAAAGATATACATGTCCTGAGTAACTCCTCCTCAACTCTTCAATGATACATGACAATTACTTAAAAAATTCCTTTTCCTGCTGAGGGATAAAAGGGCATGGTCTTTATTTGAAAAGTTCCTAGTGAAAAAAGGACACAAAAATAATGGAGAGATTTTTCTGCCATGAACAACGTGGCAAAAAACTTACTAGAAGGTAATAAACTATCTTCTACTTGAAATGAAGGACATCTGAATTCTTGGAAAGACTGAGTCTCTTAAGCAGAAGTAAACTCCTTGTAAATACAGCCTCATGTATGAACATTAAATAAGCCTCTTACTCCTAAGGTAAGTGCAGTTTAAGCTGATATTATGTTTTGCCAAATTTTATACACTGACAGTAGGTTCATAAAGGTCAGCTTCTGCCAAGGGAAATCCAAATCACTGGGCTCCCCTAAGGATAATTTGGAACATTGAATGTTGGCCTCCAGCTCTGAATTGCTCTCACACTAATGAGCTGGAGAGACAGAGACTGAATGAGTGAGAGGCTTGAAAAATTCATGTTGTGTGCAGCAGCAGAATAGTGCACAAAGAGCTGCAGGATACTGACCTAACTTAGGGCAACACTCTGCAAACGGATCTGCTTGCAGTGTGTGCAGACATCCAGGCTGGATTTCCTCTGGATGACCTGAATGCCAGTAACAAACTTGCAAGAACACAGGCTTTAGCACGAGCTGGGGTTCAGGCGTGCAAAGCTTAACAACAAATCGAGGAGCCTAATTAGATAAAGTGATAATCCCCACATCTCTCTACAGATGACTGACAAGAAAGGCAGTTCTTTGTGAGAACTTGGAGCAGGTTCCTAATCTAGGGTCTCCTCATTCTTAATAAATCCATAATAGTAGTTCCATAACCATACACAGATGTAAAACAGCCTCAGAATTGTGTCCTTTGCACAGAAAAATGAAGATACAACAGTCTTGCTGCTGTAGGGACACAGCAAAATGACTCAGCTGCCTCTCTAAGCCTTACCAGCTGATTAATTCTCTTAGATAAACTCTCAAGTCTGTCTAAAGTACTAAATTAGGTTAAATACAAATGACGATATGGGCATCTCTGGCCAGACTGAAATGATGTCAGGAAGGTCTTTATCCTTACTGAATATGATTGAAATTTATACATCAGAAATTGGAATTGATATTCCATTTTCTGAAGGATGCAAATGAGAGAAAAGTAAGGAATTTAAGACTGGTTTCTACGATGTCCCAAGCAGACAAAGAGTTATCTCCTGGGTCAGTGTGGGCTCCCTGCACTACACACAGGAGCGGAGCTTGGAGCATCCACTCACACAGAGCCAGCTTGGGCTTCGTGAGGTAATGAGGGTGGAAGGGATCAAGCACAAGGCCAGAGTGCTGAGGTCATGTTCTCGCACGATTTAGGTTTACACCACTGTCATACACGATCCCTCCCAACTTTGTGGGATTGTGGCCTAACGCTTTACTTCATAAGCCAAGCTCTCAGCATAAACTGTACCAAGGACAGCAAACCCACTGACAATCCTGTCTGGTAATTTTTGGTGGAATCCAGAGGCATAGGGACATCTACACCACAATAAAGTTTTTTTCCCATTTGTAAGTGATGACTTCTTCACCTTAGGAGGCTACATACTCATGCAACTTCAAGCTTGAGAAGGGTACACAATTTCTGAGGGCTAGACAAGTCATGGAAGTGATACGTAGTGCATATTTTTAATTTCATATTTCGTCTTTGTGCACTTTT
Source organism: Picathartes gymnocephalus (assembly GCA_013390045.1). Taxonomy (NCBI): domain Eukaryota; kingdom Metazoa; phylum Chordata; class Aves; order Passeriformes; family Picathartidae; genus Picathartes; species Picathartes gymnocephalus. The sequence continues at coordinate 449,275 of WEKY01003525.1, read as the reverse complement.
AGCCTAGAGACTTATGCGATACTGCAAAGGTCTACATTAATACTGAGTTTGCAAGTTATTTTGGTAAGTAGTTTATGCTTTTATGGTCAAGTAAATAATAATAAATAGAAGCTATTTAATAAAGCATTGTGATTTACACTACAAATTATGAATACCTTTTTCTGAGTTCATGCCTATTTAGGAGATTAAAAGTAAAAGTGCTTTAGAGCTATCTTTCAGCAGACTTGACAGTTTTAGTGTATGCCATTTTACAGGCACTCACAGGAAGGAGAAAAATCATATTTTTAGCACTACTTGAAAATAGGATACTTCCATTCTTCTTTATGCAAAATTCAATTCTGCACAATATATTATACACTAGAATTTTATTTTACAGAAAGGTATTTCACAATCTCAAGTCCAATAATAATTGTATACTTACTATGAAAAGCCCTCCTTTCAGCTTTTGAGGACCACTGGAATATAAGGATAGTCTGTCTGCTTGTTAATCTTTAGCAGGTTTGTTCTGAACTGTGATTTGAATTGAAAGAGCATGAAGCCCCACGAGCAAATAATCTGAAAATATGTAACATTTTTTTCCTAAAGCACGTACTGATACAACGTTTTATTATCATGGAACTTGTCGAAACATTGGAGTCATGCTCAGAGTAAAGCAAAAGATAAACATTCAAAACAACATTCAGTTTTACAAATAAACATTGGCACAGCCCCACATCACACAGCAGAGCACCCACTCTACCTACCTTAAAGCCTACTCAAAGAGGGGCACCCAGCTTCTCTTCCAGGAAGGAAAATGGCCATTTCTAAAGACAATGCACTTCATGTGCCTTACAAAGGGATCGATCGCTTCCCCGCAGTTTTTTTAACTGACTGAAAGGAAGCCTAAGCAATTTGCCTGGATTAGACACTTTGACAGCTACAGTAGAGAAATCACATCATCAGTTTTCTGTATGATGGGGAAAATCATAAATTGCTTGAAAACCCTGGCCTAAAAGATATATTCCCAAGGGCTACAGAACTTCACGCAGTTGCTAAATCAATTGGCCAATTCAAACCCAACTTCACACTTGGGTAAACATTCAAAACTGCTCTTTCATTTAAACATGTTCTTGCTGTGACTGGTTCTTTGGCCTTGGCCACTGCAACTGGGTATGTTAATACTTTGAGTGTAAAAAATTCCCTTAATTTCAATTTCTTTTCTATGTTGTCAAGAGGGAACAATAGTACAGACACTTCTACATTATCAGGAATTCACACCCCCCCAAAAAAACCCCAAAATGAGACAATAATAAAGGTTGGGAGAAATCCCAGTCTGATACTTCATCTAATCTGTCAAAGTCAACTCTGTATAAAGAACTGCAGGTACAAAAGTGGTATTGCTTTTTAATTGGAAGAACATGGGCAGCATAACTCAGTGTGCAAAGTAAAGGGAAATGTCCAGATCTCACTGGCACTTCCCATATTTTATTGACAAATACACTGGATTGTGAAGATGTTTTGCCTCACAAAAGAAATAGCATAAGCCAAATGGGATCAATCCACAGAACTCTGGAATGGTGTTAATGAACTTAAAAACGGAAGAAAGTTGCCTAACATCCAAAAACCTACAGGCTCAGAAAGAATGCAATACTAAAGCTGAATGAAGGCCAGTACAGCCAAAATATCCTCCTGGTGGCTAAAGACCCTTAACCATGGAATTCAGCATTAATAAACACTGAAGCAATCACTGAAGTACTACTCAGAGAATACACAGCATCAAAACTGCTCAAGTTCCAACCTTCTTCCTATTTGTTCATCCCTAATTGGACCACTTAATTCTTTTTTTCCCCTTCCTATCAGCAAAGAACCATTTTTCATTGAGATGAAATTCCTTTCCAAAAAAGCCCAAAAGACAACCTTTCCCCCACCCTCCCCCAAAGAAACACTTTTTTCCTGACCTTTACAAAGATAGCGTGAATGAAGGAGATGAAGTAATTGCAACCCTTAGAGAAAGTAATAATATAAACCTTAATAACAATCAAGTTTATTCACACAAGTCCTTCCTCTAATTGTTCTCCTGCATGGCCTTGGATTATAACCAACTGAAAGCTGAATTAAATACATATATTATTGGCATCACTACATAACAAATAGTGTGGAAAAGATGTGCAGTTTCTGCTTTATATCCAAAACTAATGCAAACCAATTAGAATCTTTTAATTATGGTTGAGCAAACCTGAACACACATGAGTAAGCATTATTATTCAATTTGGTCCCCTTCTCACCCCATTAATGCTCATTTAAATTTCAAAAAGATCTATTCTTCCCCAAAGTCTATTTTGCATGCCCATGTAAAGTTTAAAAAAAATCAAACCAAACCATACAACAACCTGGAAAAGCCCCAAACCCACAAAAGTCCCTGACTATTCACAAGTCAGAGTAATTATTCACACACCCAATGGCCTTTCTGGCCACATTTTGTCGAGCTTTGGGGCCAGGAACAGAGTCCATGAGGTAACTGTCCAAGAGCAAGATCTAAACAGGGATTAACTGCAGCAAAAGTCACACTTAGCCCAGTCATACACAGAAATACAGGATTTGGTGACTGGTTTGGGGGGAATCTTTGCATTCTGTGACAGAACATTATGCTTTTATGCTAATTGCCCATTGATGTGCCAAATAGGACCTTAGATCACTGCAAATCAGAACACAAGATCCTGTTCTTTCCATACCTGTGCACAAGTGCTCAGAAGGCCATTTGATTTTCTAGTTCCAATCCCCCTGCTGTGGGCAGGGACAGTCTCTGCTAGAAGATCTTTAAAGTCCTTTGCAACCCAAACTATTCTATCCATTTATGGTTTAGAGTGGTTTACTTCTCTTTATAGCGACACAGAATCCAGGAGAGTTTTTAATGAAGCAGCAGCAAAGTAAGATTTTTGTTATGCCAAGCAATATCTTGGAACCTCTGAGAATGTAGCCTTTAGGGATAGACTCTAAAAAATATAACTTTCCAACCTAGGAAAAATAAAAAACACATAACACCATCCTTAAATAATATTATGAGGATGTGCTCAGTAATGTATATCACAAATTGCTATGCATAGTCCCAGATGTCATAGACTTTCAAAATATTATTGTATTATGCCTTTCAAAATTAAAAATGTTACAGGAACAACTATAACTACATCATAATACAGGGAAGTATGTGCTAATATTTGAGAATTAACAGCGTAGTACAGGTGTCATCTCCCCAAAATAAGAGATCTAGAAAGCCTTAAATTTGCTACGATTTTTTGTTAAAAGGTAAGTTTAAATATGCAGCTGGTTAGTAGTTACATAATGGGAATAAGCAAAGAATGTACCAGGCTCAGTTTTTACCCATTACACAAAATCAGTGACTTCACCTAACTGCCGTGCTGCACAAAAATAACTATGTGGTCAAGTGTACTACAGAAAAAAAGATTTAAAAGTATATGTTTTGGCAAAATTACTATGCATTCTTTTAAAGTTTTGTTCTATTTTAAATTATTACAGAAATTAAAGTAGCCTTTTCAGTTAGTCCAGCTTGTGGGCCACAGAATGCCTCTTTTAATAACCCAGAGACACAATGAGATTTATGATCCTATGGATGGATCCAAAGAGATTTGTTTTAACAATCAGATCCACTGGGAAATAATCAAAAGTATCTCATCTCTAACATTCAGTGATGTAAGCTACATGCCTTGTATGCAGAGGCCACAAACCATCCCTAAACCCGCTGGGGAACAGTGACAAGAACAGTGTGTCAAGACACCCGCGTACTTCTGTCAGTCATCACTGTCTGCAGCACAAAAAAAGCCTTTACACCCACATTTCCTTGCTAACCTGTCAAAGATTGCCCTAAGAATACTTTATTTAAAATATTTTATTACAAAGCCATCACTTAATGAAGTTAAACTTTATGCTCAGAGACAGGTAGAAAAGTTCTTTTAAATCGATCGATCTGGAGGCGGGCAGTTATTGTCGTAGGAAATAACTCAAACACACAATCACGTTTTCTTCCTGTTTGGCAGAATTAAGGACCACTGTACTAGTGTGAGTCAATCTATCTCCTGGTACACTGCCTGCATTATTCCAACTCCCAGCTCCTGATCTGATGCCTGACTGAATCCAACACTCCTGCACGACCATCAGCAGAAATGAAGGTTTGATTTTCCAAGGTACTTGAACTTGTAGCTCGGCTGTTGTCAGGGACTGGAAGCACTTCTTTATGGTAGCCAGCTGCACAGAAGAGCTGCAGAACACAGATTTTATTGGAAAACAATATATTAAAAGTTATGACCAGTGAGGAAAGTTTTGCAGTCTATGATTGCAGTGTATCACACCTGGTCTCAAAATAAACCTCAGCAGAATGTCAGCTACACTCCATCAACGAGAAAGGAACTGGATTCTTGCAGTGTTCCAGCACACAACCCGTTCATACAAACATGGCTGGTGCAAAAGGTAAACTCACATTAGTACTGCCAATTAACTGCTAATTACAGTTCAGATGAGCATTAACTTGTTCAAATATTTTAGCAATTTAAAGTTAAACAGTTGCGGTGGTCAGGGTAGACTGCTCAAATACAGCAGAAACAAAGGAAGGGATGGTTCTGACTTCTCCAGCGACAAGAACGCTCTTCATGACTTCTGCCCTTCTTTTATGTCCCTGTCTCAGGCTACCATTCCACTTGACAGGGCTTCTCATTGGAATTGTGATTCAGTGTTTTGTGTTGAGAAGAGCTTCCATCTTTTTGCTTGGAGCAATCAGGAAGAAATAAGACTCAAGTTATGGAGCTATGTATCAGTAACAGCTGGATACTCCCTTTATACCTGTTTAGAGATTATTTAACTACAGTAATAAAAATACCATTTAATACTAAAAAAAAATTTTTCCTATGTATATAATCAGTTTTTACCTAAATATCTGTTAGTTTAACTGTAAAATGTGATAAAACTGCAATGAAAAACATTATATAACTATATACATTCTGAACTTTATAAAGGCATTGTATTTTAATACAAGAGGAATTGTTCAGCAGAACATTACCTGTGCATTTACACCCAATATGTTTGTAGCTATGGAGTGCCTATTTACTAGAGCTGTCAAATAGAAAACAATTAACCTCATCAGTGATGAAAATGATTAATGGAATAGGGAAAATCAAAGGAAAAGGCAGAATCTTCAGGTTATTAGTCAGAACTAAATGCAAAGGCATTAACACACAATTTGTAAAAGAATATACCTCAGTATGTGTTAAAGGGAATATAAATGCTGTCTTTTTCATGTCCTGTTAACTTAGGTCATAAACTCCACTAGATATACATTTTGTATTTAAAAAAAAAAAACAAGGGTAACGAGGCTGTCACTAATAGTAGTACTCATTAGAAATAATTGATGGTCAGAAAACTAAAAACGTGTAAGGACATTGCAGTGAAAATACAGCTGACACAGTAAACCATATGCTTATTTTTAACTATGAAAATATGGTAATAGAGTACATGATCATATGACAACAGTATCACCACCTAACTCACGAATTAAACAAGATGCAAGGCTTATATATTTTTTCAAACCTTAAATAAACTCTTATATCACAATTTTTTTTTTATTTTGTACATACACATATACACAAACACAACCTATAGTGTGTTATTTGTAGAGCTAAAATGAACAATGCAATGAGCCATATCTGGCTATTTCAGAATTATTTTTAGGTAAATCTGACATCAATCTACAAGAAAGACCAGAAGGAGAATTTGGGGAACTTCAGGTCTGTCAACCTGATCTCACTGCTGGGAACAGCATCTCCCACAGCTGGAGAAACTGGTTGTTCATGGCTACCAGGAAAGGTTTAGACTGAATATTAGGAAAAATTTCTTCACTGAAAGTGTTATCAAGCATTTAAACAGGCTGCCCATGGTAACGACTGAAGCAGAATCCCTGGACATATTTAAAAGGCAAGATGCAGTGCTTAGGGACATGGTTTAGTGGTGAACTTGGCATGATTTCAGAGTTGCAAAGTTGAATAAAAGGTGAGAACAGACAGAAGTTAAACCAGCAATATTCTGATTAGATACTAGAAAAAAACTTTCAATAGTGGAACAGCTCTCCCAGAGATGTCATGCAATCTCCATCCCTGGAAATAATAAAAACGCATCTCTGCACGACCCTGAGCAACCTAATCAAAATTGTAAGTTTGAATGTTCAATGTTGGCTCTGCCTTAAGCAAGAGGTGAGACCAACCACATCCCAAAGGTCCTTTAGTTCAGTTATTCGCTAGCTCTATCCTATCTAAATTACTGGATTTGTTGCAAATATTAGAAATTTAGCGGTATTATTTTTAATGCACACATAGAAGTTATTTCTGGAGCTTTATGTTAAACAAAACCACACTCATATAAAAAAAAAAAAAATCTCAGAGAGGCAATCCCCCAACACTACCCTTGGCACAGGATTTTTTGGGAGTTTGTTTTTCCTTCTATCACTTTGGCTTTTAAATAATATAAAAGCCAAGCAGATCACTGTGACTATTACATGGTTGAATACTCCAGTGAAGTAACAACTGCAAATGCTTGTTTGTATCCTTTTAGTTTTCCTTTGTTTTGAACTGTCACCTTTTTTTCAGATATTTCTGACAGGAAGCCCAGTAGTTAACTATTGATCCTCCCAAGACTGTTTCTTGACAGGCTTAAGGAATTTCTCTGCAAACCCCCTCAATATCAGGATTACTGACAGGCACTGAGTTATGTGGTTTACAGTTGTCAGGATTTTATCCCTGCCTCGAAATACTCTTCTCATCAAAAGTTCTGTGTTAAAAATTAAAAGTCCCTGGTCTCAGTCAGATGACATCTCTGACATCCAACAAAAAACACCCTATTTTCTCACCAAGTTCCTGATAAATTCTCCTCCTGATCCCAGAAAAGTAATTTTCAGCTAGGTAACAGACACAGCACTTTTATCCTAGAGCTCTGGCTAGAATGCCAACAAAACTTTTCCACTCCAAGTATTCAATGATCCCCTCTGCTTTTGAAAATGTCAGAGAGTTCAGAACAAAGTGATTTATATCCCTCACATGCAAGTTTGAGGACTACCCCACCTTCTAGGCAGATCACAGTTTCTCACCAACACTGCACCATCAATACGAGCTGCAGAGGTTACATTTCAAGTTAAAGACAGTGCAAGAAAGAATATTAAGGCACTTAACAGAATTTCCAGAGCTGTCTCCAGCAACCAAACAATACAGTGACAATTCACAGAGTTTGAAACATGCTCATCATGTATTGTAGACATAAAATCGCCTGTCTAGGACAGTCAGATTCATCAAGAGAAGCTTCAAAAAGAAAGAAGAAATCATTCTGATTAGGAGTCAGGGTGGTTCAATCAAAGACTGAAAATTGATGCCTCAACAAATGAAAGAGAAATCAAGAGATTTTTACACATTATAAAGAAAAAGGGCCTAGTCCTGAAAGTTCTGCTTCAGCCCATTTAAAATTGTGGACCAGAAAAACCAGATTTACTCCTGCAAATAATTCTGACATTGAAAATGATGATTTTCTTTTTTTTCCAAAATGAGAACTGATTGAAAAAAGAAACATCAACATTCTCTATTTTTAGTTCAAAATACCTTACCAAATAAATGCTATATTATTTAAAGTTTAAAAAAATGAAATTCAAAATATACCACAATCACATTTTGGTGATGTTCAAAAAAAATTTCTGTAGTTTCATTGACTACAAAGAATTCACATTGGAAGGACAGCTCTGTTCCTGCTCAGGGAATTTCCTTGTGGTTTTGCATTTTAATCACTAAAACAAATAACTACAGATTCCCCCACCTTTAGTACTTAAGCTGAAAATTACAGCCTCTGCTCATCTGAATGTCTAGTCAAAAGTGAATTACCTTTTTCCACAACATGTGCTGCAATCATTTTCCTGTAGCAAAAATCTTTGGCTTAAATGAAAGTGCACCCTTTGCATCAACATTTCCAAGACTTACAAACAATCTGTTTAGGCTACATCACTGCCAGGTTACCTCAGAAAAAAAATAGATTGAACTTGAAACACTAACATTGCAAAAAGCCTTTAAAATGCCCTGACATCACGGTAACACATGCCAGGGGCCATTAGCAACTCTACCATTACCATCCCAGGAACATCTGAACACTGTTTCTAAAAATAAAATAAGAAAAAAATTAAAAGGAATAGGACACAACAAGATCAGGTGAAATTATGACATTTTCAAGAAATCATGTTTATTCATGAGTATCTTTTTGATTCTTGTATTTGGTTTTATTTTGCCCACACAGAAAATCTTCATTTCATCTCCTGACAGAATGTTCATGCTGAGAGTGCTACTCTCACTCCTACTATTAATGGTTTTTTATTTCTACACTCCTACATATCTAAAAAGGAGGGCCAGATGTCAATAAATGACACATTCCATTCAATCATCAGAAACCGATAAGCTATAAATGAAAATTTGTGTAAAAGCATAAAGAGATAAAAGAGAGTGAGAGTTAAATGATATTCAGATTCACTGCTGCCACTCGTGGCTTCTAACAGGAAGATGGCAACAAGGTTATAGCACATTGTATCCACTTTTGTCTCTCTTAACCCAAAAAGCTAGGTTATAGGCATAGGTTAAAATACTGTAAATGAGAAAACAACGACATTTGTCTTTTGCCTTTTGTCTAGCACAAAAACATCTTGCAGGGCAATTCTTTGCTGGGGATTTCTGCACCATACTGAGCACCGTTATCTATTCACTTTAGGCTTTTCTGTGAGGAGAAGGCTCTAAAGAATTCCATGATCATATGAAAGCACACATGGAATCCTAAGCACAACACAGAGTTATCTACCCCTTGAGAAAATTATTTCCCAAAACTTACCCACAACTATAAAATTTCTTAATATTAAAAATTCTGTGTAGAGTTCTCATAGTTGCATTTCCTGTTCCCAAAATTCTCTTGATTATAATCAATTAGTATAGCAAACACAGAAAGACAATTAACACTGAAGTGTCTTGGAGAGAATCCCACAATGCTTTGCAAGCTGGCAGTAGACAGATTCTGTGTGCTAAAAATTATCTAGCAAAAATATCTTCATACAAATGAAATTAGGGGACAGCTTTATTTAGTTCCCTACTTAGCTCATTCCTCCTTCCACCACACATGGCATCGCCAGTGCAAGGGCAAACACCTCTGTGCACTGCTCTGTTAGGGATCCGACCCAAGGTCACCCTTCCAGCTCTCCACACTATGAACCAAGTGTTGGGTTGGGCTTTGGGGGCCTTTTGACTTGGTTGGGTTTGAGATCCTTTGTTGGTTTTGTTCTGTTCATAATGTGAAGAGCTTCTCCCATGAGACTGCCAGCTGGCAGAAGAGGTAGCACCATTCAGTCCCTGGCTGAAATTGTACAGCTCAAATTCTGAACTGTTGTAATTCATCGAATGTTCATTTCTGTTACAGATTTTTATCATGCTCATGTCAAACCTTGTACGTGAACCAAAGGAATAGCAGAGGCTTTTATGAAGAGGCAAAAACGCATATGAACAAATGCAAGTAGATAATCTCTGATTACAAGTAAGAAAAAAGTATTAATCAAATTATATGTAAGATTTAAAAAAAAAAAAAATCACCTGTCATATCACAATAAGCTTCATTTACATCCTGTCTAATTAAGAGAAAGATCAGAATGAGAGCCAAAGGACTGAGTTCCTTGTTTTTTTCAAGTTCCCTATCCATCAAGGCTTAGGCTGCTTGTCCCTTTCCCTGTTTTGGTAGGATGGACACTCAGTTTGTCTTACACCCCTCTTAAAGGGAAAGCAAGTGGGGGTAACATTCAGGTAATTCCCTCTAATTAAATCATGTCATGAGACTTAAATGGTGTGGATGCTCACCAGGAACTCTCATTCTGATACACCAGCTACTGGCAAATTATGAGTTGCCAAACATAATCAAGAGAATGAATTACAAGAGCTATCAGCAGTGTCAAGCTGGATAAGGAAGTGTATGATTATTGCTCAGCCACAGCTGAGAGATTCACAGTAAAGTGCAGAAGGCTCTAATTAATAAAAACTGTGGAAATATCAAACAAATTTTTACCCCAACATGATTATGAATTTCAAATTAAAAAACAAATTAAACAAATTTTAAACAAATTTGTTTAAAAACAAATATTTCAACCACTCATCCTGAGTGTATTTTCCAGTTTTTTAAATGCTTCTATTCTTTTCATACGCCATTCACTCCTCCAGTATCTGGAGTACTGAAGATATAAATTCAGGTTATACAACAGGTCTATTATTAATACCTTCCTACTAGCAGAGCAATGCTTCTAATTTTTGATAACAAGCACTTTCATCAAGCACATTGGAAGACACCTCAATTAAAGGGCTCCTTAAGACATCTGTGGGATGTTAAGACCTTTCACCCTCCAGTCAGATACTTTCTATTGAGATCATTTTCACTTCAGTTGTGTCTCATGGAAACATGGGAACAGCATCAGCAGATAATTAGCTACGAATTTGCTCACTTTAGATGCCCAGTGCAGAACAACCAAAAGAGAATTAAATTCAAGCTTAGGGAATTAATTCTCTTCGCTCAGCAAAAAGATTTTAGGCACCCTGCCGCAAAATATCACTAACTTGGGGTGAAAATATTCAATTTCTGTAGGTATTGATACTCATAAAGATTAACTTATTGATGAAAGAATCATCTCTATCAGCCAGCTGGGAAAACTCAGGAGGAATCTGTCGATCCTGCTTCCTGGAAGTGATTCTCTGTGGGACACACAGTAGTTGTTATACCAGTGAGAATCACTGAATGCCCTGGTGGTTAGAGTCCTTACCAGAGAAACATCAGTTCCAGGCTCTAGTCACATATTTGTAGAAATGCTTAAATATTTTGAGAGAAATTGAGGTCTTCTCTCTCTCCAGAAGAATCTCTAACCAATAAACTAAAGGTACATTTTCTCACTCAATATCAGCAATGACTGACTTATCACAAGAAAGATCAAGGCCTCAGAAAGAAGGATTTAAAGACTCCCACTGAAGAATATTTCCAGCTAAGTGGTTAGGGCATCTTCTTCTGCATTCATCTCTACCTTTACCCACGGTTCTGTGGCCAAAGAGTTTTTAATCCAAATAAAATGGAAGGGTAGCTCTCCTCTCATGCGTTGTTGAGTGTCAGATATGGTCAGTGGCTCTGCACCGAGGGATCTGTGAGTGACCTGATGCACAGACTGCACCTGGGCCAACAAAAAGCTGTACTTAGCTGGCAAACCCACCTGGAATTTGGAGATTAGCTGGGCATTGGGCTGATAAACCCCATCCAAAGATTGGTACTCCTATGAATAGCCAGTACTTGCTTCATGCTGGTTTGGGTTAACAGATGGCTGCCAAGCATGCACTTCTGGAGATGTACAGTTTGAATTTAAAATGCTCAAGTATTCACTGCCTCCTCCTGGGTCAGACCCCAAGCCAGAAGAGCACCAAAGGACAGAAGATGTGACAGAAGAGGCACAGAACCAGGCAGATGACAGAAAATCTAGCAGAGAGCTGGTTTTACGCGGGTGCTCCTAATTCATCAGCTCACTAACCATCATTCCCTGGATATGAGAGCAATCCAGGAAGAGCAGGAGCAGCGAGGTGTGTGACAAGGCAAGAGGCACTGCTGCCAACGGGGCTCAGGCAGGGACCTGCACTGAAACACGGGCCCAAATGCAAGGGAGGTTCCAGGCTTCCCCCAGCCCTTTGAAAAATGGCCAAGCTCTGCACACCGTGACAAGATGAAGGTATTTCTATCCCTTTGCAGATACTACTGCACCCGTTGTTATTCCTGGTCTAATAACTCATCAGACTCGGCAGGCAATCAATCAGAATAACAGCAAAAATGAAATGAAAAAAAAAAAAGCTAAAAGCATTTACCAAACCCCTGATTTTCCAACAGTTCTCATTTTAATTCATAGCTATTTGCTGATTGGGGACTGTGAAATACTCCAGTGAGCCAGAAGATTCCTTATTATCAGCTGTGATACCTTTGACACCCACCCATTTCCACGATATACTTGTAGCATTCTGTAATTTATGTGTTCCCATACACCATTTCTTGGTAGGGTTTTAATACACAGGCTCTCTCCAATTCACAGTAGAAACAAAATTACTGCCACAGTTAAATGGCACTGGTGTTCTCCCGGTTCCTCTCCTAAGGAAAGCTTGGAAATAAATAGCATGAAAAGTGGAAGAATTAGGATGAAAAATAACTTGCATACGTATCACCCTGACTTCCATAAATACTAGAAGAAAATTTATGAGAAATGAAGTATTTTGGAAAAAGAAAACATTATCCAGGGCAGAAGATCTAGGAAAATCTAAAAAAAAAATCTGAGATGTTTTTGGTTTTTTCCGTTAGGTTCCATACCTCACCAAAAACTCAAAAAACCACAAGCTATTTACATTTTGCATGTTTGCAAAACACCTTCTGAGCTACCAGCATAGACATCTTCTTAGTTAGTAAAATGACAGAAAATTCTATGTACTACTCAAAGTAGTATGAAATGCAACAGGCTAAAGGAATTGAAAGTCAAAATGTGCCTTCACTGAAAGTAAAGGAAGTTCAGAGAAGTATCTGAGATTTATCTGCAATTACAGCTACATTTATCTCAAGTCAGTCACGGTGAGTCCCATGAGTATTGTCCCGGTCATACATTCCCCTGGGAGAAAGAATCACAGTTAAATGACAGTTCAAATATATATACTTAATGAAATTTCGATGACTGTTTTCATTCTCCCGTCATTAGTCTACATTTTTTAGTGAGAAAGTTTAGTTACAAAAGTATGCTGAATGAAGAAATGAAATAACTGCTTCAAAAGCAGCTGAATCTGGGTTTAAATCAAATTATTTCAGCATCTTTACAATTCCACAAGAGTAAATAATGTTCATTATTACAATCACACCCTGCAATTTCACTTGTGATGAGTATAAATAATCAGTGGTGGCATTTCACCATTACAAATTTTGTCATAATAAAAACAACCATAAAAGATCAATGCTTTAATTTACAGATGAGAAACTAATTCAAATTGGATAGTTTGTTTCATCTGAGAAGTTCAACTGCAGATGAACATTCTCTGAAAATTATTAATTCAAAGCAGGGTCTTGTTTTTTTAAACTGAGTTACTGCTTTCTATCTTCAAACCAAAAACCAGAGGCCTGAAACAATTTCCTCACCCCCCTCTAATTCTTTATTTTTCTAGAGTAGAGATGAAATCTCTTCTTTAGTAAAGAAGAGCAAAGCCTGTGAATTTCCTGTGTCTAAACCCCATGGTCACAGACTCACCTCACCAGGGACTGCTGATATCCTATTACTCTGGTCTTTTGAACAGAGAAAAAGATAATAATTTCAGGAAACCATCTGTTTGCCTATGATAAACCTTGTTTTCTCCATAAAGCTGGAATTGGAACTTAGCTCTGGTAAATTATTTTATAAATACTGCAGTAATAAGGGACATGAGGGTTGCAATTCCTTTAGGCTTCATTATATATCACTACTGCTTCACATTTGAGCTGTTTTCCAGTTAAGCAAAAGGAAGTGGGAAATTAAGTATATTTCCTGGTGTGAATATCACCCAGAACTTCCAGAAGTAGAATTGCTAACACATCTGTGTATCACTGAGCACCATAAACAGAATACAAACCAGTTACTTTTCTAAAGTTGTGGGTGCAGGTTTTTCTGCACTTCAAAGGACCATGTTTTAAAGGAAATTATTCACTCCCAGGAGAACTTCACTCAATTAAAACCTTCCTAACCACGCCCCCCGACCCTCATAAGAGTAATTGTGACATTATTCTAAGCCAAATCTAACAACTTCTCACTTGCTGTGGAGATCCTGTTTCCAAACCGAACATGCATTTCCATGCATTTATCTCTTATTCACATTTTCTGTAGATAAACCTGAAACGTTTCACTTACTAGGAAAATAAAACTCCTGGAGAAGAGGTAATCACACAAGAGTACCTTGAAATAATAACTGAACACCAAAGGCACCTTAGGTAGAAAAGGCAGAATATAATTACCTAAATTGAAAAACTAATATCAGACTGAGATTTTCTGCTATAGTTGAAGATAAACATATTGAATTATCTCAGAGTATCTAAGTTACCTCTGGTTTATTGTTCAATCTGAGGTAAAATATTATTCCTCATAACCCTTTTATTATTTGCCATCCCCAGACAGAGGATGGGAGAAGAAGCCTTAGTTTTATTTACATATTTTACAGCTTTTGTCAATGCCATAGTCTTCCTTCTATTTCATTATTATCACCAAGGAATAAATTTTTCCAGTGGAAGCAGAATCAGGTGAATACAGGCAGCAAATAAAAGTATTAATCTGTAGCTGCATGAAGGTATTTGAAAAAAATGCAAGTATTTTAAGTTAAAGATACCAAAATATAAGTCATAAAGATGGGGAAACTGATAATTAAACACCTTAGAAAGAAATTTGTTCTGGGAATGCCACTTAAACACATCTGAATGGCAACAATTGCACTTGTGATTTGTCCGTAAATCTTCACTTTTCGCTGCACCTGCTTTGGGGATATTTCTAAAAGAGAAAAAGCATTGCCCTAAGAGCTCCTTGAACTGGACATCTGCTGGATTTGAACTTACAGGGGTCCAAGCAGCTGTGGTTTGGGGCCAGTACCTGTGATGTGTCAGAACTGTTCCCAGCTATGCTGAGGAAACAGAAATGTCACACAAAACAGTTTGGATCTCTCTGTGCATCACCACCTTCCTGGTCAGAATCCTCCAGACTGCAGTTATCAAAAGTGATACCAATCATATGCCAGCTCACCAGACCAGGCTCCCAGCAGTGGGTAAGTCAGAGCTCAGGAGGGATCCTGAACAGCCTGAAGCAATGTAAGAGGAGTTCCTGCCACTTGCCAGCTTCTCAACACAGGAGAGGGAAGTCTCACAGGGAGGGCTGGCAAACCCCCAGAGTTAACACCTGTCAACAAAACACGAAGCTGCAGCTCATCATCCCCAACTGCCTGCATCTGTGACATGGCCAAGAGCGTCCTGAAGGAAAGTACACAACAGGAATGTATGCCTCTGTGTCCTTGGCTGAACTTGATGATCTTAGAAGGTTTTTTTTCCAACCTAAACAATTTTATGATTCTTGTCTAAAAGTGAAGCGAGAAATTCTTCTGAGTCCTGACGCTGTGCAGTACAGGCCAAGTGTTCAAGTAAATGACAGCAAATCATAAATAACTATTTTTGAGAGGATTTCTCCTGGAAAACAAAAACTCTTTTCCCCATATAAACTCCTCCTAACTTTGGATTACTGATCTTGAGCTAACAGGAGTTTGCTTTGGTTTAGGGTTTTTTTGTTGGGTTGGTTTGGTTTGTCTTGTTTTAAAAAGAACTTCAAAATCCATACAACAGAGCTTCCTGTTCTCTGAATTCCACTCCCTGGAAAAGCACAAACTTTCACACACACCCCTGGGTGCAGCGATGCACTGCTGCTAAAGCAGCAGTTCAACTAATCAGCAGAAGGGCAACACAACACAAACCAACAGACTGTGCTGGGAAACTTCAGATAATTGTAACAGAGAAGCTGCTGCAAAGTTCAACCTGTAAATTAGCCTGCTCTGAGGCGAGGGGCTGCTCTTTGCAGCTCCTTCCTGTGCTGAATGAGACTCGTTCAGTGAGAAGCTGGGATCTGCAGGAAGGAGAAGCGTTTCGGAGAGATCAGGACAGAGCAGCGAATGCTCAAATGCCTTCCCACTCCTTGGGCTTCTGGGAACAAGAAGCTGTTCAAGGTAATTGCTGAAGTCGTTTCACTACACTTGGGAAAACACAAAATCTTTGCAGAACATATCTTGTCAAAAATCCTGCAGTGTGGCTAAGTAAGGAACACCAAACGAAACCAACATTGCCAAACATGGACTGATGCCCGTAGGGCTTCGCAGATCCTGTCATGTTTTGTACCAGCAAGGTTCCACTCCCCACAGCATGACCATGGTGCTTTACACATCTCCTACCTCTTCTGATTTCACAGAAGCAGGCAGCATCCCCTGCCTTGAAAGGAGTCATCCCACGAGGACTGAACGTCCATACTGAAAGCTTAAATTAATGCACAAACAAAAAAGGGGTTGGGAAGAGAACTAGGTGGGACTCTGAACTGAGTTTTTCTGACAAGCCCCAAACACTGCCACTACCTCAACCCATTCCCCAGGCTACACAGGTGCCAATTGATTAGCATTTTTCACTAATCTTGGGAAAAATAAGACAGCATCGGGTGGGTAACTTTTTCTAGAGGAATCCTAGTCTCCATTCCCACCAAAGGGACTCATGTAAAAGAGTCATTCATTCTATCTTTAGGTTATCCAAGCTCCTTTTACACAGCATAAATATTCAGGAAGTCCCACCGTGGTTACCACAGCAACAAAGTGAGCTGTGCTGCACGAACCAGCTCCACGGCTGCCGCCAGGATCTGCACTACAATAGGTCTCATCACTTGCTATTTTTCACCCCATTCACCTAATGGAGCTGCATCAGCTCACACAGCTCTGTGTCTTCCAAACTTGTACACATCCTCTTTCTCAGCCAGCCCTCCTCACCAGCCCCTACAGCTCACACTGGGCTCAGAGCACAGGCTCTGCCTGCTGCCAGAACCACCAGGGCTGTACCCACCTTCCTGCCACGGAGAGCTGCTGCTCCACTATTGGGGTTATCTGAAAACCGCAGCTCTTTGAGAAGAGGTAGAAACATACAGGGTATGGCAGGATCTTCAGACACATTTTTAATCAGATCAGCACCTTTAATTGGTCAGTGAACACATCAGCAGTACCAATACCAGGCAAATGTCAAAGCAGATGACAGAGGCTCTGAAGCAAGCCCGGTATTCTGCTCAAGAACAGAGCATCTCTGGCACCAGGGTTACAACCCCAAACGGGTCTGGCAGCAGCAAAAACAGGAGCTCCTCCACTTATCAGAAGGAAAGAAATGTGAGATGGGACCTCAGGGCGAGCTCCTGGAGCTGCAGGGGACAGACTGGACAGCTTACTGCAGATAAACCAGGGCAAATGGCCCAGCCCCAAAGAACAGAGTGTCACCAGATGCCTTTCACATACAGACTTCTTTTGGCAAACTGCCCTTTAAATACCTTCCACCCCAATATATTCCCAAAAGTCATGCGGCTGCTTCACTCGAAGCTGGCTCCCTGCACAAATCAAACTGTCAGATTTCAGCAGATTATTTTGTCTAAGCTAGATCTGCACAGCTGAGCTCAATGGCAATGCAGAGTTTTGGAGTAGTCCAACAGCACATCTTTGATCACATGGTTTTAGCTCCTCTATTACAGATCAATCCTTTTTT